>SMLS01051927.1:0-19717 GCA_004785975.1 Popillia japonica
TTTGGCAAAACTCTCTTTCACTTCTTAAAAGGTCACCATATTCTTAATATTTTCTAATTACACTTAAATGAAAAGCTAGGTTATCCCTTGATAAAAGTTTTGCAGCTTTGTCTCCATTGTGATGCATAACTGTAATTTCGAGCCAAGCGTTGAAGATTTCTGAATTAATTTAAACATTTTGTTCTGGCAAAACGAGCTCTAGCACTAACCACTAAAACAAGATGACCTTTGACAAAAGGAAGCAAAAGAACACCACCACCTGAACCCCACATCATTACTGTATTACATAATTTTGAATGAGTAATTACCCATTCTATATATGTACATATTTCAGATTTTATTTGCCAGAATTTTCAGAAACATTTGTGTCATGCTAACTAAGCACATCTGCGTGTGATTCAAACTTCGAAATGCATAGGAGATTTTGAGAATTACTTCATTAAGCAAAGAATGTAAAAGCTAAAGCAATCCGATATATGTAAGTATCTACTTTTTTTGCACTTTTGCGAAAAAATAGAACAGTTCGAGTAATTCTTCCGTAAAAATTTGGAAAGAAAATGAGTGCATAAAAATAAAATTTAATATCCTAAATTATTTCGTTTCTAAATTAAGAGTAGAATAGCCGTTTAGCGACATCTATAATCCAAGTACCAAAGTATTCACGCTATCTTAACAGCGCCCTCTGTCGATTCAATCGTGTACTTCGAACACGGCCGACGAACACCTGTAGCAACTCCCAGCAGCATACCGTAGAGCGCATGCCTAATCGTACAACATTCTAATAAATGCGTGCTTTCTCCCTCCACATATGTTGTCATGGTTACATTTATTAATGATAGGCTTCTCATTGGTCCATTATTAATGCTGCCATATTTTTATTTTTTAATATGGCAGGTAGAAAATGATTCTAAGCACACTACATACTCGCCTTATACACATAGGCGTCGGTCGGTATTAGAATTTTATTAGGAATGCGATAGGATAACAAATTAATTTTTTTGATAAAAATAAATGATATAAAGTAGAAGATCAACAGCTTTTATTAGAAATATAAATAGGTAATAATAGATTATGTGCACTAAAACATAAAAAAGCTTGTAATATGGACAAAAAAATCTAAAACAAAAGGTCTTAGACTGGGAAAAAAGTGTAGATATAAAAAATTACAAGAGTTTCATGTTTTCTAAAGATAATGAACAATCAGGATTAACTTTGAAACATTACATATGTACCTATACCTACTTTTTGGAGTAACTACACTTTAGTAGCTGAGAGATTTGTACGATTGTCTTTTATAGGCTTCCGGTAGTTGGCAATAGCAAATTGTCACACAATCTTTGTCTTCGTTACTATGGATGGTTACCAAGATCTGTTCAGCACATATAGGTAGTCTCTTCAAACTCCTTTTGTTATGAAATAGGTTAGATATAGCTAGACGCTTGTTTTTTCGGGAAGTTATAATACGATAAATGATAGGAATTTTTCTCGCTTTGATTTTTTTTTTACTTAAAGTAGCTTACTGTAGGACCATCACGTTTTTAGAAATAGTAGCCAGCCATATAGTCATACCAAATACTTATTTTCGAATAGATTATAAACGAACTTAACTCAGAAGAGTTAGGTTGAAAAAGCATATTGCTGATGGTGTTAAAGATGATTGCTTTGTCTTTTAAAAAGAGAAGCATAACATTAGGTAATGGGTTTCTTTAAGTATCTGATCAAAAGATGACACGGATAAACTTTCTCTGTTTGAAATTTTTGCAAAAACGATAAATAATTTGGTTAAAAAAATTGAGAATGTTGATAATAATAATAATAGCGGTTTATTGAACACAAAGAAAGACAGCACTTTACAGGAATAACAATAGAAAAACTATAATCACATATAGGCCATTGGTACCTGTCTTCCTCCGCTGCCAACTGGTTTGGGATCAGCTACTCCGAGAAGAAGCTGGTCTACCCCCAAACCGCACATCATTTTAACAATTACAGAAATATGTAATTATAACTCACGCATACTGGAGTGTTCAGTATAAAATAGAGCGTGCCACAAAGCATCGCACTATATATCAAATTTCCAACTAATCTACGCCACCTCCTTGTACATTCTGCGCAAGCTCCGGACAAATGACGCAGGCCGCAGAGATCGGATATGAATCGGCAATGCATTATACAATTTGACGATTGATGATGCCATAAAACATTCAAAACATATACATGGCAACAGTTCTAAGAATTCTACTTAATGTGATATGACAAATGCTACTTATGTTTGAGATATGGCAACACCGATGTGAATTTGTCAAAACTGGATTGTCATCGTAAATTTTGACATTTTCCATGGTGAACGTACTCAAAACGTGTTATCATACGAGAGTTATTTGTGTTGTGGACTATTGGTGATGAAGCACCATCTCAAGGCAGCATATTTTGCTTGTTTTCCGAATTCAATCGTGGTCGCACTTTGCTATAGGACGAATGTCGTGAAGCTCGTCCAAATTCACTCATATCTGAATGGTACACCAGCATTTGTTTGTCATAAGTGTTAGGAAAAATCAAGGAAGCCAATCGCAGAAGAGGAATCATTGTCCACCACGGCGATGCAAACTCTCACACATCAACTCAAACAAAAATGCTTCTAAGCATTCAATACATCGATTCGATGGGTCATCTTCATTTGACACTCTTAATTTGCCACCCAATGATTTCTTTTTATTCCAGATCAAAAATAAATTGCGCAGTCAACGTTTTTTGTCACTTGAGGTAGTGGCTGATACGTTCGAATTATCTACATGTTTTGGAAGTACTGTTTGGAATGGAAAAAGTGGTTCTCGTAGCAAAAGTGAATTGATTTGCATGGAGAATATTTTGAAAAACAATAGAATCAGTAGCATCCCTCGAATGGAGATATTTTTTAATTTTTAAGCCATTTTTGTTGGTGCTACGATAATTAGACTTATTCCCATAATTCGTTTGAATTTGATGTCAACTAGTGTATTTGTCAGTCATTTTATCTGTTTATATTTTTGACAATAACAACGAGAGGTTATGTCGACTATTCTTACATCTATGTATAATTTGTTTCACTATATTCGCGACCTTGGCACGCTTTAATTATTGATGCTCGCATTTGTTATCACCTAACAGAACTTTTCTTCTCTGATTCTGCTACTCACTACAAGATGGCGCGCGGTATACTCCGACTAATTCCCCAGGAAAAGGAAATAATAAAATTAGCGTAATTATATATATATTATTATTATTTCCCTTAAATTATAGCCTTGCTTATTTATTTTTTAATGGCTGCTGAACAATATTTTTCTGTTGAAACAATTACATAATGTGAAATTTCAAATCAGACGTATTTTTGAAATACATACGAACAATATGATTCTTTTTAATTTTTAATAAAAATTCAAAAGTACCTATGTCATAGTACTAATAAATGTATTCTAGATTTTTCCTTTATTATATCCCTGTGCACAGTTCCATTAACCTTATTATCTATTTTTCATCAATTCTCAGCACAGACTACTAATTAACACAAACACCTGATGTTTACAATTACAATCCCCTATATTGTACGCAATAAAAATGCACCACTCATCTGCCTAATATACGGGTATTACAGTTAATCAAATAAATACTTTAGAAGCTCGTTTATATATGAGAATTAAAACGAAACAATTGTACTACTTTAGAAGAATGAGGAGAATTTTAAGTAACAAATATGTCTTTCTATATAAACCCACCACAAAACCTCCTATTACCAGTTTACCAGTAACAATATATCCAGTGAATGTACCAAACGAAACAAATTTTATCAACTGCTAAATTATAAAACAATTTGAAAGATGCGCATTGCATGTTTGTTTGTGGCAGTAATGTTTTATTTTTGTGTCCTAGATGTTTACGCGCAAGATTTAAATTTTCCCAAGGCGGCTAAGATCATTCCGAGAATGGGTAGAAGCAAGCCACCTGTAGATCCCAGGAATGACGCATTTGAGAAGTTCTTCCTTAAAGCTTCCAAATCTGTACCGCGAATTGGTAGAAGGGAACCACCAATGGTAAACTTCCTCACGTATTTTTTTTGTAATATGGATATTTATGTAGCCACGAAAAAAATCAATTCACAGAGTTCTTTGTATTAATATTTTAGGCCTACTATATTGAGGATATGCAAAAATACCCAAATTTGAATTCTAAATGTAAGTGCGTTTAAAGTACTCTACATTTATTCGAAAATTTACTTTTTAAACGTTTTCAGCTGCGGGTCCCGTATGGGCTGATATTTCTGAAAAATTCGAATTCGAACCTGAAGTTTTCGGCAATCCTGAGCTTTTAGAAGAATATGAGACCGCTTTGGCCGATGATCCGTTGGCTTACGATATACCTAGCAGGATGAGATACAAACGTGAGAATAAACCTTCACGCAAGGAAACCAGTAGACATTATTGAAATGAGTATTATATTAATGAAAATTATTCTATATAAAATTTGCTTTCTTGCATATTGTGTGTTATGATACAATAGCTTTTTTGCAGTATATTAGTGTTTTGATATGTATTAATATTGGAAAATAAAATATTAATCATTATTTCGCATAATGAGTTTCTGAACGGAACATAAACTGAAGTTAATTTCGGAACGCGATTATTTAAATGACATGTCATATATTTACAAACATAACCTACCTTTTTTCATCTGATTTTGTTTTGAATGCAAGATAATACAATTTTATTATGTGAATAGTATCAATAGATTTAAGCGATTTAATTAACTCGAAAAAACAATAGTTTAAGTAAACCATTACAAAAAATGTCTGCAGACACTGCAGGACCGTCGTTCAAGTTCGTTGAACCTCAATTTAAGGTGCATGCCTTCTCGACGCAGATCGAAGATAAAACAATTATGTATCAGGTACTTGTGATGAAAGACTCCCTAATGATATTTATTAATAATAAAAGTGAAATGAGCCTGAAAGATATGTCGATAGCGATGATCAGTCAACATTGTAAGGACCCCATTAGTTCGAAGCTGTTTGGTGATTTTATGGATGAATCGTCTCAAGCATTAGCCACAAAAGTTTCAAAGAAATTGCAGAAACCAGTATACGTGAGTTATAATGTGGAAAATGACAAGTTTACATCAGTGTTGGTAGAACGACAACTATTTAAGGAAATTAAAGATAATCCAGACAAATTTTAATTTTGTTTGTTTTTTTTATTTATAAGAGGAGTTGAGGAGTATTTAGTGTAATTTTTATGAATAAAACATTAATCATATTTGCTATTAAATTGTGTAGTTTTTCTATATCGTATTTTTTTTTTGTTTTATGCCAACAAATATTCACCAAAGTTTAACAGACATGTTTTTGTTAATAAACAATTAAACCAACCATTCATTAAATTCAAATTTACCCTAGTTTAGTAATCTTACAAAAAACATGTTCTAGAAAGTTCCAGAAACATTCTAAACGAAAATCTGAAACTTTAGATGAATATATGTATATCTATTTTGTAAATGTATGTCCCAACACCCTTCTACGAGTATCGAGAGGGAATTCCTTCCCGAACCATCGAATTTTGGAACTGTGTAATAGAAAGCTCTAGAATAGAATACTCTGGCTACACCATCGAGTATAAGAGACGAGCGCTCCGCTGAGGAGAGTCAGTTGAATCGGAGAAAAGTGCGCGATATAAATACGAATAAAAATAAAAGTCAGAATGTAAATAAATACTTATTAGTTATAAACACTCGTAGTATTCGTTAACATTATTAAACCTAAAAAGGTGACTATGTAAGTATTGTACATTTAACATAAATTTGTTATAAACTTAAATATTTTATTCATTAATCAATGGAATAAAGTATGTGTGTGATATTTATAATGTTTATGATTATAATACAACAATATGCAGGGTAGGTAACCGTGACTTTTAATCTTCCAAAATTGTTGAATTATTATTTCTTTTGTTTGGGTTACATCCATTCATGAAAACGACGATTTACAATATTTTAAAATATATAGGGTGTACCAGAAAATATATATAATTTCTTGTGAAACGCCAGGTGTTTTATTGAGTTTTTTCAGTGTTTGAGGATTAAGATTTGGGGGATAATATTACGTTTTGTATATTATAACTTAAAAAAAATAATAATAAGTTTGGGTGTGACAGAACTTTATCGTTTTTGTAAGGAAAATAAAGTGTATACAGCACAATCTTACCATTGAACGTGCTACAGGAAAAGAGTAGATGTCAATTTACCAATACTGGGGCCAGTGAGTAGGTTTTGTTCCAAATAAAAGTTATTGACATCTACTGAAAAGAACCATATTTCGGACGCCTTTTGGAATTTTTGACAACTACTAATATGCCAGTACTTTCAATTGTTTATCTCGATTGTTACAACAATGATCTATCGCTGCTAGCGCTGAAACTCGCCCTGTATATTTTTTGGATATTTCATAAAAATGTCTTGAAAAGCGCAATAAAAATGATAGTAGTCGCCTAGAAAGTTCGCCGAAATTGCTAGAAAGTTCACCGAAATTTCTAGAACATTCTCGCTAAAGTTGCAGTTGTTCGTCCTGTAACTTTACCAGTCTCAGACTTTTAAGCGTTATAAAGGTCAGAACGGATACTACAAGGTGGCCCAAAAGTAATGTCATAATTTGAATTGGCTGCCATTTTTGTAGATGGCGCTAAATATTACTGTGGTTTGACATTTATGATGTAGATACGTATATAGAGAATTAATTGTCAAATGGTTGTCAACGGACCATGGAGTGATACATACCTACAGAACATGGACACCTCGTGCAGACTGGGTTCATTACAGAAGAAGTGGCCGGCCCCGTAAGTGCCCGTTCGAATAAGAACATTGCTGCTGTTGCCGACTACGCCAAAAAGAATCTACAAACATCAAATCAGCAGATGTTTGTTGCAACGAAAGAGTTGAAAATCTTCCCCTACAAAGCGCAAACTGTTCATCTAGTGCTGCCTGCTGACAGTCGGAGAACGTGGACTTACTGTCATAGTCTGGATGTCATACTCAACTTGGTGCAAGAAGAGGATGATTTCGTATCAAAAATCATAATGAGCGACGAAGCAGATTTCCACTTAAGTGGTTATGTTAACAAGCAAAATTTGCGTTTCAGTGGCACAGAAATTCTACACGAAATGCAAGCAGAGCCATTGCATCCCCTCAAAGTGAGTGTTTGATATTGTATTACCAGTGAAAAAGTGATCGGTCCTTATTTTTTTTGAGGGCGCCGATGGTAACCGTGAATAGTGAGCGTTACAAGCATATGCTAAACGAGTGTTTTGCAGCAAGTTACTGCATTGGGTCTCGGTCATTGTTGGTTATATTTCAAGAAGACGGAGAAACCACTCGGACAATTTGGGCAACTATATAGATTTTGAGACACCAATTTCGTGATCTCCTGTTTTGGAGATTTGAACTGGCAATCCCGATCGTATGATCTAACAGCACCAGACTTATTCCTTTGGGGCATGTTAAAATCTCGTGTTTACCGCAATAAACCAGGAACCTTGCAAGTCTTGAAAGCTGACATTGAAAAAGTAATCGCCAGATGCTTTGCGAGCAACAATTCAAAATACTGCAAAACGAGTGCATATATGTATATGCATCAACTCGGGAGATTTCCAATGGGAGAACTAGTGCTGCCCTAGTGCTGTGTCATTTGACGTAATCACTGAATCCGCACTCGTTCAGGGCATATACAGAGTGCGCGCGTTCGATCTGTTGATAGGATATTCAATGTGTTAGAGCAGGCATAGGATTTTAATATGTTAGATAAAGAGATATAATGAATGCATTGCCCGGTATATGAATAACATGTAATAACTTCACAACTGAACCCATACGTTTCGAGAGCTACACTTAACCCCACTTTTGTACTAGGTAGTCGGCACCGTCGGCAAATCTGCCAAATATTGATCGGGCTATCTGCTTAAGTTTGTAGGTAAGATTATTTCAAGAGCTTCTGTATCTCTTATTGATGGATGGCAGGATTTGAGTCTGTTTATTTACAACGAATGTGACGCTTGGTGGAATGACATACTAATTGTTGGCCGTAATCCTGTTATATTCCCTTAGAAGGGCGTCAGTCGTTCGAAGCTGCGGTGAGGCTATTTCCAGTGAAGGATGTCACCTGGCGGATGAAGTACATTACACTAGCAGTGATAGAAGCCAGATTCGAAATATGTGTCTGTCTCAAAATTGCGCTATGGCTGACCTGTCTGATTTTGAGTTGGGAGAAGTACAGTCCCGACTATAATGTCAGCGTATTTGAAACACGGATGAACATCATCTAAAACGCACAACAGTGGTCCTTAAATGCTCTTTTCACAGGTGTTCACATATTTTGTCCCAACCCTGTATGTTTCTGTTTGGAGTTTTACTATTTTACACAATTATACTCCAAGAAATTAAGGTTTGGAGTCCAAGATACAGATTATTCGGATGATTATTAACTTTGATCTGAATGGTTGATGCCTTGTGGGTGGGATAGTACTTTTTGTATTCTAGTTCTATACTAACAGATCCTATGCGAAACTTCGCCCAGTATGCTTGCATTTACCGCGTACTGCATTAGAAAAGGTTTACAATTATCGTACTTATGGAATGATCTCTTTAATTATGATCTTTAACTCAAAACAGGCCTCCGTTCGGTAGAGATTTTTTGCTGACAACACTGATCCCTTCGATTTGTCGAAAAAAATAAATAAAACAAAATGTTATCTAATGCTCACATTTATTTGAATCTAATAAAAAATTATCCATTCACATATATTTATAATAAATATGATTTTTGTTATACTTTTTCTGGAAATATATTTCCTCGCGAGAATTACACTTTACTGGTACTAATTATTGTTAATTATTCTAAAAAATCTTTATCGTAAACATACTGAAACCACAATCAAAGCTAAAAACACAACAATAAATTTTCAATATCTAATTTAACCATCAAAAATACACGTGCCTTAAAATAAAAGAAGACCATTCTAATTAATACCATTAAAGTTAAAAAGAACAAAATAAAACAGAATCAAAACTGTAGTAAATAAGTTTAACAGTATTAAAACATAACTAATCGATAATAAAGGATGGATATAAGAATAATAATAATAAATATATACAAAGTGTATCTCCTATATACAACAATGGCAGTAATGAGCTACTTTCACTACAAGAAAAAAATCTTTTCGTCATCGACTGATAAATCTTTTGATATAACACACCATATATTCAGCACGTGGAGAAATATAATGGTGTAACCTTGAGAAAATAATATATATTCTTTTCTGTTTTGTAAACAACCTTTTCGTGAATGTCTATATTCTAAAATATTTTATTTTTACCAATAATAGATTTGTATCAAGTATTAGAGTGTTGAACAATTATTACATATCACAAAATTCATACCATACAACATCAGCTTCAAATACGCTACAACAGCGTTGAAATGTTTACTATTATAGTTCCTATCATAATTATTAGTAGTATTCGTAACTGTCTGTCCTCCGTAACTGCTACAATATTTAAATAATAACATTGAATGTAATGGCGGTTACTTTCGTGGGGAATACTTGGGATTGTTTGGCATGTGCGTGAAACTTCTCAGCTCGTAAGACATGTCAATACCATGCGCTGTTGCCGTGTCTAGGTCGGATTTCCTGAAGATTATCATCCTAATATCACTGTGTAGGTAGATCCGACCGGATTTTGAACTCATAAATCTGTAAAAAGAAATACGATTACTATTTTTTTCTACAACTGTTACTTAAATATTATTGTTAATAAATTATTATATTATGTTTAGTAATCTTCCGATTCTTTGTCAGGAATGATTCTAAAGTTGCCTATCTACTGAGATTTATCATCTGACCGACTCGCTATTATAGTCTGTTTACTATAAGAGGCAAGGCAGGTCATAACCAGTAAAATCAGAAATAGAATACAAAACGAAATGTGTACACAAAAATAACTGTTCTCACTATCGAAAATATAGGAATTTTTTCTATGCAAAGTACGATGTTGTTGTGTACGATGTTGCCATCTCTTGAGTATGGACTTAACCGTTAACGGGAACTGCATGTCAATCAGCTATCATGACTTAATGCATAACCTATTGGAGAAAAGATTTGGCAATAATGCGTACCGCCATTATGACGTGCCTCTATGTTATCGTAAACAGACTATATATTCACAGCTGATAAAAATCTCTCTCGCCGCATCTTTGACGTCTTCGAACGTGTAGGTCCAAATCTAGTTATATTTTATTGGAAGTGATTGTGGATCGTATCAAATTTGAATAAAATTAGTCAGTTACGACGTTATGAGATATAAATTTTATTTCCAAGTTAATGACAAATAAATATGTACGAGGGTGCATCAAATATGAATTGACCATTCCGTTCTGTAAGCAACTTAATGTACAGTGAGATGCCGATTTTTAATCTATTATTGGAAAAATCGATCATTTTATTTCTATAGATCGATTTTTTGAATCTATTTTTGAATACTCGATCTGTTTGTTTCTTTTTTATACCCGATTTGATAATAAATATGACAAAAAGTGTCATTTAGTTATAACAAGGCTACTCTGAATAGGTGTAGCATAAGTTGCCTAGACTCAAGGAATTTAACTTTAAAAGAATTCTTACATAAGTATATATAGCAGAGAAATTAATACATTTTGACCTGCCGTTTAAAAGCTTAAAAGGTCTATCTTTGTTCCCTCTATATTCCTACATTTTTTTTTAAAAGCTGCTTTTCCGTACACTGTATATTGCCGGTGTAATACAGTGTTGCCAATAAAGAGTGATGGACGAGGGATTTCTTTACGCGATGCGCTTGTTAGGTGGCAAATTTAATTAAAGGATTGTTCTTTGTTGTATTACATATTTTACTAATGCTTTAGACGTCATAATAAAACTACAATTTTCTTAAAGTTTAGTAACTAAAATATAAAAAATTAGTTGTGCCTAGACTATATAAACTATCTTTTAGCAGGGCAACAATAAGTACACAAATCTAATCAAAACATCCATTATCTATAACATCGATTAGTTAAGCCTCCATTTTTTTCGGAATTGATTCTTGGAGGTTTCGATTTTAATCGATTCGGAGAATCGATCTTTTGATAAAAATCGGCATCCCTAATGTACAGTCGGCGCCGGCGTTGTAGTTAGGTTATAATTATTTATGACATACAAAGCGTACGGAACAAATTCAGGTACACCAACTGTGTTTGCAATAAATTGCGCAAAATAACAGTTGTCAGTTTTTTTGAGGTTATGAACAGTTTAAACAAATTTTCTTCTGTGCATTTAAACTATCCAATTTATTTCTCTGTAGTTCTCAGAGAAACTTTTAATACAAGAAATACGTGAATGAAATAGAAAGGACGTTGACAACTAAAAGGTGTAAATAAGCAATACAAAGAAAACAACAGTATTCTCTGTGTTTTTATAAGGTTACACGCACTGCGGTACTATTGCTCTTAGTACCGCATTACTGGACTATGTACTTCCTATCTCACTTCAACTAGTTGATCAATACGTAATAAATTACGGACGTAAGTTTTTAAGTACCGAGACATATGTTACATACGACAGTGCTTTCATTTAATACCAAAACCCACATGACGTCTTTTAGATATGCAACTCATTTAACAGTTTGGTAATACATATTTAAAAACAAAATTCCTTCAGAAACTTTTATTTACATATATTGACAATGTTGAAAGCGGTTTCCGTTGTTATCTAAACAAATATTTACTCTGCGAAATCAATATCATCTAAGACATCTTCGGTTAATTCGGTTGAATAAAAATGAAAACAACGAGGCAAACAGAGGCGTATAAAAGCTGTCAAATATCGACCTTGCAACTTTCAGATTAGACTGGTTAGAGCCTAACAAATTAAATCCCTAAACTGTCTAACCGTTAGACAGTTTAGGGATTTAATTTTGTTTTACCAACATATTATTTACGTCATCTTATGTTAGAAATCACGTGGGTTTTGATTCTCTGTACATACTATCTCGCTTGTGTATAGTATGTTTCCGATTTTTGTGTATAACGTTTGTCTTTACTCTACTTGTCATTTACTGACGTAACCACACACATGTGGCGCAGACTGTATATTTCATGAGTGCATGTGATATAAGTACCTAATGTGGTGGGAGAGGTTAGTCTAGTGCGTAATGAGCCGCCCCGTCGCCATCTGTTGGCAACTTGTGTACACTCAATTACAGTTTGGCAAAGTTCAATTGAAACAGCGCAGTAGCACAAGTGGGCTGGGTCACGCCGGGGTCAATTCGGGTAATTAGGCGACGAAGAAATGAAATGCAATCATCGTAAGACCCCTGACGTCTTGAAGGGGACGTCGTCATGCAGTACTCTGTGATTTGCACGTTCGATGATGTAGGTGAATAATAGTATATAGTGGCACGAGCCCCACACAGACGTATAGTCATAGTGCCGGTCAAAATATCTGGAACACCGTGTCAACCGCGCCAACCAAGGTACTACATATAAATAAAATACTGGCACTTTACTTTTGGCTAGTAGTATAACGAGATCATCGAGTTCGCTCCGTCTTCGTGCGCCGTGATGACTCACTGTTTCACTTGAACTTTGCCAAGCTGTATTTTGATATTGGACAGAGTGTAGTGGTTCATCAACACGATTAAATTGGTTACGAGAGGAAAGGTTGGGTCCGATGAAATTTGGACAATCTTGATTATACAAACGCAGGTGATATTTTGGCATAAACAATTTCGTGGAGTCCAACCAATGAAACGTGGCAGACAAAAACTAAGCGCGCTTGTATTTAAGTCAGTCGTATCATGTCGTATTTACTGCTTGCGGAGCAGGTTTTCGGTAAAGCCGTTCGCATATTTTTCGGGGGCCAGATTCTCTTGGTAGAATATTTTGGAAAAACTTGTGAATTCTTAAGTTCAAAACATCGTTGGTCTGCGAGTACAATGCCAATTTGCAGCAACTACTAGGCGACAAAATCAAAGAGAAACGTCCCCATTTAGCAAAGAAGAAAGTGCTTTTCCATCAAAAACTCTCATTCGCCACATTTTCCAGATATCGTCATTCTCGGCGATTATCAATTGTTTCTAAACCTGATCAAAAAAAATCCGAGATAATCGCTGCTGTCAATAGCTATTTCGACCACTTGGATTCATCGACTGACGATAAAAGTATTGCTAATTTAAAACATCATTGGAATAAGTGTGTTGAGCGAGCAAGGGACTGTATCGAAAAATTAAACGATTTCGAACCATCATCGTAATTCAACAATACATGAAAAGCTGAAACTGGGGTGTAAGGAAAGGGAGATAAGAGTTTTAACTGCCTAGGATTTCATACCTTAAATGTATTAAATATCTCAGCCACTTTGGACCCCACTCCAAATTCTCATCTTTGCAATTGGTCGGCATGTACAGAGTACGTTGTCTGATAAACGTTTGAGAATTAGGAGGCATATCACTGAGGTCGTACATTATCACAAACATCTTGACAACGGTACCCAATGGATTGGAAAGCGTCACTTGTACTGTACCAGTTTTAGGAACGTTGTAACCTTTCTTCCCTAGATTTATGTGTCCCTATAAAACGTCATTATTACAAAAATTATATTACATTACATTATTACAAAAAAATAACTTACCAGATAAGGTGACGATACTTTATCGTTATCTCCAAGAGTATAGAAAAATACTGTAACTGGAACTACTAAGTGTCTAGGAACGAAAGATCCGCTAGCTCCTAATTCAGCCGTAAACCCATGAACAGTAGATACCGGTTCTAATCGTCCGTTTAAAACAGATTCTTCAAAGCTACCTATATCCGAAAAAAAGCGATATTAATTATTTATACGAAATTTAGTCGTAATTTAGCGGACACAAATGAGGTTTGAACTTATTCCAAATAACTACAACCAAACTACAATTTTATGTTGTTATGTAAGACTCATATTGATATAAATCAGGATAAAAGTGCCCTGTCTCATCTATTTGGCATATTAAATCTATCCCAGTAAAAAATCGATCAAAAACTGAAAGATACAAAGCACTTCCTTCATTATATTTTCAGTTATCTTACATAATACGCAGATATGACGAGAAAAAAAGTCATTGGACTAATAATTTCAATTACTGTGAGGGAGGTACGTACTTAATACATGTGAAGCTATCCTTAGAGATCATCATCATGACAGACAGTTAATTCATCATATGTGTGTGAATACTGAGACAGGACAGACTATCAGAGAGTTATTCAATTGTGGGATCTCATCCTATGTGTGTGTTACACCCCCAACAAAGACCCGAATGTTTTCTACGAACCTAACAAATTTGCCGAATGTCCCTTGCGGTAGTACTTGATCGGTGGTGGTTCCCGTTTCGGGACACCGTAGCTGTCTGGGCTGCAAGGCGACACTATGCTGCCGTCGCTTTCGCTGTCATCGTCGCCAGTAAAGCTAGCAGAAAAGAGTGCACTGGAAATTCGACAAAAACAAACGATAAAAAAGTTAGTAGACGGTTGCGTTTTCTATTTGAGGTTCTCGCATAATTGAAATTAAATTTTTTTTTAACTAAAATAGTTGAAAGGTAGAGAAGTCTTGACGAAATCGTACCTATATCGCTCCACTTGCAAGATTCAATACTTTTCAACGTAAAAGTCATTATAATTGATATTTTTTGGTTCAAATCGTTAAAAATTTGAAAGCTACCAGTCGAGCAAAACAACCTAAAATTTTGACCGAAAATACCGGAAACCAAACAGAACTGATACTCACATACTTCTAGACTTTCAGCTCTCTTAAATCGATGAAGCAGATTTAAACTCCTACAAGCATAGGGAGGATACTGGAATGACTATAAAAGTGATAGTTTTGAAGGTCACTTAGTCTGGAATCGTAGCTTTGTAGCTATATCGTCCTAGTTGACATCAGTTGGTACAATTCCAAGGATCGTCTCTGACTAGTGCTCGCCTCGATTTTCTAGAACGAATTTCTCCTGAAAGAACTTCACACGCATCTGTCTAGTAGGCTGAGAAATGGAAACTTCAACGAATAAAATACGCTTCAATTAGGTTTATAAAGAATACACGACACCTGTCCATCTTTTGAAAAACCACGAACTACCCTGAAAGATCCTCTGCACACGATTTTACCAGCCAGTGCAAACATTATTTCCGAATATTCCTGAATTATTTAGCGCTCGGACAAATGCGTTTCGTCATATTTGTCACACTCTACAAATACGGTTGATGACTGAACATGTTGGAATATTTTTGGATAACCCGGACTCGCCTACTCGGTAAAATATACATTTTCAATAAAATGGAGCATCACCCATAATTATCGTGAAATACAGAATTTATTGAGCGAAATGTTTCAAAATAAGGTGGTATGACATCTTTCCGACTGTAAACGTGAATGTGGTTGCGCATCGTTTGACAGGTACTCACTAAAATTTCAGCCATTTTGGACGTGCAGCTGTTTGACAATCGTTTGAGTGAATCAATATGAGTTTGTTCACGTTAGACCAAAAACGTGTTCGAATAAACATTTTCCAATGCTCCTTTGGCGCAATTTAGGCGCAATAAATCAGAGTTTGGGGCACGATTACTTACTACTACTATATGCCCGAAACAAAAATTCAGTCAAAACAGTGGAGTGCGAAGGGAGAATCGGTCCCAAAAAAAAGCAAAAACTGCTTTTTCGGCTGGAAAAGTGATGGCAACTGTTTTTTGGGATAGTCGTGGGGTTATCTTAATTGATTATCTTCAAACGGGAAACACCGTTACAGGAGCATACACATCCTTATTTGACAAGCTAAAAGCAGAATTTGCGGAAAAACGGCCACATTTGCTGAAACAAAAAAATCCGTTTCATCATGACAATGTGCCATCATCATCCAAAAATCCACGAATCTCGGTTTGAACTGCTTGGTCCCCCTCCTTACTCACCAGATCTAGCCTCAAGTGACTTTTTTTTATGTTGCCTTATCTAAAAATTGCGCTTAGAGGACAGACATTTTCGTCAAATGACGAGGCCATTACCATCGTAAACAATTATTTTGTAGAGAAAGACGCCGAGCAGTATTTGGACGGGTTAGGGAGACGAGACCTCCTCTTTTTTTGGATTAAATCACCTGAACTTGCTCAGGAGAGTTGCATCTTCCTGTTTTTATGTATGTAGATCTACAATTGTAGAGTTCTAATGGATGATATGTCAATTAGAAAGCTCTTTTATATGAATTTCTTCAAACATGGCAGATACACCTGTTGATAAACTGTTTGGCTTCATTTTTTATAGCAGCTTGTAACTTTAATATCCTTTTGAACAATTAAAGCACCAGTTTACCCACAAAACATCAACTCTCAATAGATAACCCGTTTCAACATCAAAACTGCCATTACCAAGACGAAATTCAAACTTGAAACAAAAATCCAATTCTCACTGAGGGCCTGACAATGATTTCTTAGGTTTTGTGGGTGAAGTAGCGCTTTTAGTGTTTAAATCTTATATCAAATCTACCCATTCATCATCCATCACAAGCATCGCAAGCAATAAAGGTGAAAAGTAAAGAAGCAGCAGGTGGTGTCACAAAGTATTTTCAATTTCAAATTATGCGAGAAAAATTTGATCAATGCAGTAACAATTATGACGACACTACTCACCTTTTAATAGCTGAAACTGAATTAATACTGGAGTCGAAATCGAATCTTTTACCCTTACGAACTGGAGCCGGGCTGCTAGTCAATGGTAGACCGGTACGTGAATGGAACACCATAGAAGCGGCACTATCCAAAGACTTCCTAAATTTAGCTTGTTCTCTGGGTGATGGTATATCGATATTAGGCAAACCACCATTATTAGACTTTTCACTACCAACGGTACTGCAATCACTCTCCCATTTCTCCTCCTTAATAATCTTATCGCAATCCACAAAGATACCGTCGACATCGACAAAATTGGTACTATTATTAACGTTAATACCAGTAGAACGTTTCCGATTGGTGTCTGGGAAATCTTCAAACGTGATTCGTTGCCTGGCTTTACCAAAATAACTACCACCTAGAGGGATGTTATTGTTGATAAGAGCGTTATTAACAATGGATACGTTGGAGATGTCCCTCATCATTCTAAAACGTGGTTTCGTCTGTATGTTGTGATGGTGTACGGAATTATCACAATTATTATCTATATAAATATTAATCTTTTCCTTATTACTACTGCTATTACTATTACTAAAGGTAATATCACTTCTTTCACACGGATTATCACATTTACTACTATCACTTGCACAACAATCTAGCATGTCTCCTCTTGTGGACGCTAGTGATACAGAGGAAGCTGGCGATGAAGAAGACGGTGATAATAATAACGGAGGTATATGAGACCAATTTTGATTGTTTAAACATCCTCTTCCCAATCCCGTCCCTCCTCCTAATTTAGTAACGGTAGATTCGAGTTTATGAACACATTTTTTATTGGCGCCATCTGTAGTCGAATTAATATTATTATTATTACTCTTACAAATAACCGTTTTATTATTATTATCATTCTGGAGATCGTCATTTTGTAGAAGACGGCAGTTGCGCAATATCAACGTAACTGGATCGTTGCTCTGCTGTTTCTCTTGCAGCTGTGGTCGCAGTTGCCTGCTGAGATCATTTTTATTGTACTGATGATGAGCTTCGACGGCCGAAACACCACCACTGTTTAATACTTTTAAAGCGTCGTTGATTTCATTCAAATCTAATTTCGGCGTCTTAACGACCTGCTCCATATTCGGGCTCGAATTTCTCTTCTCCAACTTCAGCATCTCCTGATTCTTCATGTATTTTTGCCGGTATAGATTGGCCTTTGCGATATCCACTTGTAGTTTGGGTATTTGCCGGGAAGTCGACGGCTCAGATATGATATTATTGCTGTTTTTATTGTTACAGATTCGCTTCAGTTTCGCCAACTTGCAATCCTTCTTCGTAGCCGAATCAAAATCGTCCAAATCCTCGCAGCGATGTTTTCCCTTCAAAGTGCAATACGAGTGCATTCTGTCGTCAAAGAAACCTGTACTGTTATCTAATTGAACCGGCGATTGTTGTTGTTCCATTTTTAATTGTTTCTCTAACTCTGGTAAGTCGCATTTCGGACATTTCAATTTGGGAACATTTGACATGCGCGGTAAACTTAATAGGGTGACATTAACTGTTAAACCATTGCCTAAATCTGTAGCTGGAAAATTATGTTTGGAAACCGTCGCCATGAACTTCGAACATTCATACGTCTCTCCGGGTATGGCCAGGCGATATCTGAAATTCGCCGGAAGTAGTTTCACATTGGATTCTTCCTGCGACGATAACCAAGCGGATATTTGTGAAAAATAAAGTTGAGAACGAACGGCGCCTATTAATTGATTCAAATTGACTGGAGTTGTAGCTTCAGTGGACCTGAAATTTAAATTATATCTGATTAGGGATCTGAAATTTGACACAATATGGATACCTTTACTATTACTACCCACAGGTTTTACGTTTGTAATGTGTTGCTATTGCTGCTATAAATATAAAATGATACAAAAGCTAATATTGCATGTAATGGCGCTTCCGCTTGGTTTGGAAAAAATTTAAAGCGTAGACTTGGTCTTGCAAACTATTTTCAATTCTATATCAGGCACATAAGTAATTTATCAATTGGATACCGTTTCAAGTGCAACTGCAGGAACCACCTTACCAGCAACAGCAATAAAAGCGATTAAATAAAAGAGAGTATGCACAAAGATGTTTAGCACAGGAACTGCGATATTCAGTTCGGATATAGAAGAAGGACATTAACGTTAAAACCTATTGTTCGCTTAGAAGAAAAGAGGTAATTGGTTGCATGCCTAAAAACGTAAAGTTTGTTTCGATTAGCAGGTTCAGATATGAGAAGATTTGCTTGGATATCATTTGGGTGAAAGATTGAATTTGAAAGCTCGAAGCTCAAGGGAAAGTCCAAAATTATTACCAATAAATCCCAAGCTTTCCTAAAATTGTTTCCCATGTTTTGTTACAAACGTCAGTTGAAGCATTACCTATTTCCGTATTTACGTAGAATGTTAAGACCTGCGAATAATGATAAAAGCACATGCTGCCCGCGAAGTTTGTTTTCCCACGAGCTAAAATGGATCCAGGAATTATGAAAAAAACTATACTTTGACAGCATAAGCTGTCAAGCCATTCATTTTAATGTGGGGTTGGATGTAAATGCAGAAGATTCAGACAGCCAATCATTTTGGAAATCAATAGTTTCACAACGAGTAAAATTAGGCTTTATGTCCCAAAAACTTCTACACATTTCATTGAAATTACAACAAATGATATAAGTACCCAAACTTGTTGTATATAATAATGAAGCCCTGGGAAATTTGGTGCACGCAAACTGGTGAACTGAAAGAGCCTGCTTTGGAACAATTTTTGATGAAGATTATATGTTATCACTATAAGTTCCAGAATTAGCAAAAGACCTATCGCATCTTGTTTTGGTCAATTTGTTACCAGTTCCAGTTCCAGCTTCGTAATATAGTTGATGCTTACGAAAAATTTATGTTTTGACTGAGAATCTTGCGCAGAATTCAACCAACCACATGTCATCTACGTGGTCGGTTCAAAAAACCGTTACTC
>SMLS01051931.1:0-10468 GCA_004785975.1 Popillia japonica
TCAAAACGACCGGTATGTACATATCTATATATCTTTTAAAGTACCTAACATAAAAAATTATGTATATTCAAAATGTGCTACCTATAATAGTACACCACATTTATTAATAAAGAGCTATCATTTATTATTGATAACATGAATGTATTATGTAATAGCAGTCTGATTTGATTGGTCACAGTTTTAATTTATATAAGCCAATAAACGGGTGAGCTTTTGCGGAAGAAAGAATTTTAAAATTAAACGGGCCAACTCTGGGGTACACTTTTGAATAATGAAAAATATGCCCGGTGGAAAAAAATCGTAAGTTTAAATTTTAACACTTGAATTGTCAATTATATACCATTCTTTTCTTTAACATATTGTCACTATAGGACATAAGTATACCAAAGGGGCAGAAACTACAGTTTCTTCCGCAGTTATTGCAGTAGTGAATCTTTATATTTAATTTTATTTTATTTTATGAAATAAACTTCTGTGACTAATTCTAGATTCGTCTTTTTTTTAATGAAACTCGATTTGGTTTGAAGTAATAATCCTTCTAAAATTAAACTCCTAGGCTAAAAACCGCTAAAAACTAAAAACATTTAAAAAACTAGCTTTTGTTATGAATGAACCGCTTGATTCTCGCTATATCTATTTTATGAAAACAAAAATAATAAATAGAAATAAACTGTTTAATATTATACTAGATATAATTAGAATTTAAAGCAATTACAAACATAAAATAAGCTCTATAATTGGAGTACTACTAGTAGTACTAGGTATTACTCAAGTACTTAATTTCTATTATATATAAACATCATTTCCAGGGAAAGAAAGTAAGTAAACAGCACACGGACTTTTAGACCAGTTTGTATTATCCATTATGTTTTTATATAAAATATGTAAATATACGTTATTATTTCTGCATGTTTATTTTTTCTAATACCTACATACTATTATAATGTACTCATACAATACCTTGGTATAACTAAAACATGAAACAAACCTTCACTGCAAAATAAATTAAAAATTTAAAATGTAGTGATTTTTTATCCAGTTTGAACTAGATGGACCGGCCAATGAGAAAGAATTAGAACCCTGTAAAGCAATAAGCCTGCGCTTAATTCTCAATTCCACTCATTTCATAACAAACAATTTAGTTGAGTTGTGGTTGAGTAGCTATTACATACGTTTAGTTTTAGTATGATTTCAGTTCATTGCGTATCCGATTCGTTATTGTTATTCGTTCGTAGCAATTCGTATTTCGCACATGCAGGTTGGTGCTTAGTTTGTGTGCGTGCAAGTTAAAAAATTCATAAATTGGGGCGGACATCTGTATCAAACTAGCTGTGATCTAAAACGGTTGTGATTAAGTCATCTAATTGTGATCTAATTTGTCATTAGAATGGCACTCCCCATTCCTATTTCCTGCTCTAAACGCGTTAATGAAGCATTGTCCACCACAGGAATAGAAAATAGTGTCGCGTCCACAATATTAGCCCCTGTAAAAACTGAAAAAGATATTTTAGAAAATTCTATGTTAGAAGATGATCCCAACGCTAATTGTGCTGTAACGCAAGAGGAAAAGGAACGACCACGATGGGGACCTCAACACAAAGGGGCTCAAGAATTAGCCAACTTATATAGTGCCGGTAAATAATACGAAATAGTTTAATTTATAATGTAAAATAGAATGTTTGTTTAGGATCTCATTTAGTGTTTGAAACAACTAAAACTCCAACACCTTTGGTATTTACATTCTCAAAGAGGGTACTTTTGTTGCTTTACACCTTATGACATATATTTTAGTTGAAATCAGTAAATTCTTTATTCGTATATTTTTCATAGGTAAGCGAACACAGGAATACATTTGTGTGTGGATATGTATATCTCTTATGGTGACCAACTTCCTCTTCATTTTATATCATATGAAATTGGAGAATCTAAGCACAATCTTGCTAGCAGCATTAGCTGGTATTATCACTGCTGACTTTGCCTCAGGGTTTGTACACTGGGGTGCAGACACATGGGGTAGTGTGGATCTCCCCATTATTGGGAAGGTACTTCTAATGCTATCCTATTTTAGAGCATCGCTTACCTTGTTCTGCAATTTGCTTTGCTTACTGTATTTGTTTAACTAGTGTTCACTTATTCTATCGTTGCTTCTATATCAAATTATCTAATATGGTTTTTTAATGCTTTTGTCTTGAATTTATGCTCTCAGGTTAAGATGTTAGTAACCTTATTATACTTTAACAAATGTAAAATGTTCTTTAAGACTAATAAGAAATTCAACTCTTTTTTTTAGAATTTTCTGCGGCCTTTTCGTGAACACCATATTGATCCAACATCCATAACTCGACATGATTTTATTGAAACGAATGGAGATAATTTTATGATCCCCATACCATTCTTGAGTTGGATGTTGTACGAGTTCATCACATTACCAGAGGAAGACGTTCAATTAAAATTTAATCGGAACTGTTATGTATTCCTGTTGTCTCTCTTTGTAGCAATGACAAACCAGGTATTTAGTTTTAACATCTGTTTTCATGTTATGTTAACTCACATTTTAAGACTCACTTTTTAAAAATGTTAGCCTTAAGTCATATAAGTAATTGAAAAGTACTCTTTTTTTAACATACATGAATAAGGTTCATTTGTTGTATATTGTGCATAGAAATCTAGTACACTATAATTTATTAAAAACTTGGATATGTTGAGCTGCTCAGTTAATGATATAAGAAAGGATGATTGCAAAATATATGTAAATCAACTGGAAAGAATTATCTAATCTAGTCCAGGAAGTAAACACGAATAAAAGATATGATAAATTCTTCTCTAATAAAACGTTCTAGTAAGATAAAATCTAAATAACTATTATCACGTGCAAATAGAATGGCTAATAATATCTCAGTTGACAAACTCCTGTCATTATGAATTATTATTTTATTATAATTATAATGTTGGTATTGTTACGTGTAATGTGTTAAATATCATTGATGTCAGATATAATAGTACATACAACATTAAAAGTTTTTTTGGGCTTCATTTACATACATATATCTGCCATATCATCCTTGTATAAGTGCATAAAACAAAATATACAATTGTATGTACAGGTTGTATGTATAAATAAACATGCCGTATACAGGGCACATTAAGAAAATTGCCAGTTGTATATTTTAAACAAAATACAGAGTATGGTTCTCCCATAGGTCATTTACATATACTACGTTTATGCTTTCTGGATGCGCAACTATGTCTATTTTCAACTGTTTCGGAAATATTACGTGTTTTCAGATTGCAAAAATTACATAATAGTAAAAGAAAGTTGTTGATTACAGAAATCCGCTACAACTCGCTAGTAATACTGTTTATTTTTTGATAATGTAAAAAACGATAAAAAAGACATTATTGTCAATGTAGGAGATATTTAAAATGCTTTCCGCAAACGTCTTGGCTAATCTCAGTGGCGGCTCGTGGGAAAAATTTTAAGGTGTTCTGCAATTTTTCAGGTGCTCACTTGAGTTGCATCTAATCCAGCCGAAAAATTAATAAGCCCACGAAATATTCTCGGAAGTATCGCTCTCATTATGTCCCCGAAGAGCCAATTCAAAAGCCCCACAAAATTTTACACAATTAATAATTTTTGATAAAATATATCGATTTTTCGACACGTTTTCATTATGTTTCTGTATACCTATTTAACCAGTAAACCGAATCTAATTGAACCATAATATTAGTTGAATCTAAGTAACGCAAATTCCACATAATTATAAAGATGGCTTTTAGAATTTTCGTGTCTTTTTATTTTCAAACTCAAATATGCTCTAGATCCGTGACTCCTATTTCCGTCCAAGCTTTATCACCACCAAAAAGTAAACAGGGAAAACAATATAAAGCATTTTTTTGTTACATCCATTCGTTTTTGAATAAATATCTCTACTAAATTTACTGTCTAACTTTTTCCTCTACTTACACCAGTTTTTTCAATAGTGATATCTGGTAATGGCCTACTCTTTGCTTTTAATTGTATCTTTTCTTCATATAAATATTTAAAAAATCTCTTTACATTAATTAAATTGAAGAGCACTTCCATAGTTTACAGTTTATATAATTTTCAACAATATCCAGAAACAGAAACACCTCTAATTACATTAAAACCCTAGATAATCTGCGTAAAATTTACGCATGCGTTTTCAAAGTAATGTGGTTTCTCTTTATTATTAATTCTGGTGTTTTTATTTCATTTATATTTAAACGAAAGTAATCAACATTAACTTATTCTAAATAAGTCATCAAAATGCCATAATGTTGCTCCCTAAAAAGCATGCGTTAATTTAACCATAATTATCTGTTACGTAAGAATTGAAATATCTTACGTATATGGCACGCTGCGCTGCAGTAAATGCAGCGAACTATCCCGTTAAAATTATGTCTTAGTTTTAGACAGTCAAGGGGGAGAAGAGTGCAGCGCGGGTGTTTGAAGGTGCTCGCAGAGCCCGTTCGTGTCGCCTAGCTATCTAAAATATCAACGATCGCGCGAAATAGGGTCGTTATTCCACTGGCGGACTGTGTGAGTGAGAAACAGAATAAACGCGAACAACGCGCGCACTAGCGCATGAAATGTTCGGAAACCGATCTTCAAACAGAATAGCGCGAACATGACCTGTGGACATGACGTTGTAACTTGTAAAACGACTATTGTGTCACTCTGTTATCCTGTTAAAATGGACAATTTCGAAATATATCTAATGCTTTATTTGTTATATCTATATAATGTACCAAATGCGTATCCATAAACGTGAATCAAACTTCCGTTTCTGGATGATAATGAGTGGTTATGTCTACGATGTTTAGAACGTCGTTCTCGCTAAATGTTGGAACTTGGGCAACTTGTAGCGTCTGATGCGCGTTCAGCGCGTTTATTCTGTTCACAGCAACGCCAAGCCATAAGATGAACTTCCCGCAAGGGTTTGGTATTTCAAGCTGTGGCTTGTGTTCGCAGTGTTTTTTATCATTACGACAATGACTTTCAAAATATATTATAAATGTTATATTTGATAAAAGGAAAGTTAAATAGGATATTTTTGGGAGCTCTGCAGCACTGCAGCGCTTATGTACCAGCCGCCACTGGCTAATCTTAAATACAAATGTCTTCTAATGTTACTTAACATCTCAGGTTATATAAGTCTTTGTTTTATATACTTACAATATTCTTGAGAAATTCCCATTAAAAAAAAGTAATGACTTCAAATCAGGGGATCGTGCTGGCGATTCCATCTATCCTCGACTCCGTATCCACCGTTTTGGAAATATTTGGTTCAGATACTGACGGACATAGATTTGGTAATGGGGCGACGGGCCATCTTGCTGAAAACATATCATATTCTCTAGAACTTGTGAATTTGCTGTATTAGGGTATAAGTTTGTCAAAGTTGGTACGACATTATTCTGGAGCAGTGCTAAATAATTATCTCCATTCAACTTGCTATCAATGAAAAGGGATGATGATACAGTCTCCAACAATTCCTGTCCAAACATTAACCTTGTCCAGGGTATTGCGTGCGTTCTTCTATCATCCAGTGAGGATTTTTCCTGACCCAATAACGACAATTTCGACGATTAGCACGACCGTGAAGTGTAAAGCCGCACTTGTCAGAAAATAAAACATCTTCTAATTGGATCACATTTAACATCACATATTTTTTTTTTTCACAAAAATACGTTTTTCCATCAAATTCGTCTTTCACGAACTCCTGAGTTGGTATCATTTTATATGGATGCATTTGTAGGGATGTAGTTTCATTTAATGTTCGAGCAATTGATGAATAGCTAACAGCAAACATTTGGTATCATTCCTTATTGCAATTATCCCTTCCAATATATGCGGCAGCTTTGGAAATGTTTTATGAAATAAGCGGCCAACTTCTATTTGTGTCCGTGTGTTATCTCCATAATCAATCTGTAGAAGTGTTATTTTGTGCATTTCTGTTAAATGAACCATTTTTCGGATATGCAGTTAACGACATTCAAACGACTATGACACTGACTACTCTCATGTAGTCAGAAAACAATTTGCACATATTCAGATTCGACTATGTGACGACTATGTCACATTGAAATGTTCTCATTTAGATATTTCATGTTAATCTCAAATGTAACGAAATGCTTTCTCAGTAATTCGCATTCACTGATTACTTCGATAGTCAGATTTCGATAAAATGCCCAATTTTATCCACTTTATTTATTATTTATAAATACATATTGCTATTTTCAAGTTTTTGTAAATATCTTTTACATTTTTGATATTTAATTATATAATTTGACGTAAGTACATCATGTACCTACATACTTATACACTTTCGATTCTCTGTGCTATTTTGTAAAATCCTTTTGACTATTAGAAGGTTTCTGCCTGTAGCGTAGTTTACATGTCGAGTTACCGCAAATATCTGACATCTGTCACCTGCCAGAAGATTTTCGCTTCCGATATGGTATGTTGACTTTTTGCTCCTGAAGAAGCTACTTACTTTAGTCGTAAAACTTAAGAGTTATTGGATTCTATAGTTATATCGATTTACTTTTCTTTATTTTGAACTTACTTTATTTTTTCTTTTGTATATGTATAAATTGCACTATTTTGATCTGATCAAACCCCGGAAATTCTAATAATAGTCTCCTACTCTTTGTCAATTATTTTGTTAATGAATCTTAAATTTACGCTAATCATTTCTTGATTAATGATTGTTGGCAAACATCGTTAATTTTATTTTTTATTTAAACTTTTTATATAAACAGTGGAATAATTAATAATTACCAAATTTTATTTGCTTACTTGAAAATTTACACCTGTATTTGTTGCATTACATGTATTACCTGGTAATATTTCATTACGTTTTGCAAATACACGACAACTGTATCAAGTTTTTATAATTACTTTCGCATCAATGTAAAGCTTATAATAATTACAACCAAAGTCAAGTTTACGCACATTGTTGTAGTTATACTGCATTATTACGGGTAATATTAGCAATTTACACGTTTACAGTTGCATGCATATTTTACATTGCACTTTCTACCTAGCTGAAATCATACATGTGTAAAGATAAACATTGATTATTGCTTATTTCGCAGATTCGATATGCACACCTATGAAGGAACCTCAATAACCCAACAATTGTCATTTGTGGATTGAGTATTTCAATAACTCACTAATGTTTGTACTTATGTATATCATGCAAGCAATGAGTATTTCAATAATCCATTAAACTACTTACTTAAATTATGCAAGCAAAAACAAAACAATGGATAAGCGATTAGTACATACTTGTAACGTATGTTATGTTTGTATTTACCATCCTTAGCAAAAAAGTGAAAAGATGCTTTTAACAGTGTAATGCCTGTTTTAAATTAGTAAATACTTCTGTCAATGATTAGATATATGAATTGTATAATGTATGTATGTTAAAATTTCAAATACAGACACTAAAAGTACACTTTACAGTGATGCACATCTATTATATCTTTATAGAACCTCTTTTTAAATTTACATTGGCGTTTCGTTTCATGTTAGGACTACTTTATAGTAGTATTACTTGGGAACAAAAGTGCTACATCCATTCTATAAAAACTGGAGACACAATTGTGTATTAATTATACATATAAAAATATGTTCTTAATAAATATATGAACGTGCAAAGTTTGTACCATGTATTTAGGCCATCGTGTATATATTTTTATTTGTGGGTAAACATTTTAGTTTGACACAATAATAAGTATGTGTTTTAGTTTAGCGTAAGTCAAACAATTGGCTCATGGCATTTATAAATTAAATAACTATGCAATTATAACATACATGCATTCTACAATTCATAGCTGCCGGAAAATAGACTTCTTCATTACTTTTAAAGGACTAGGAAATGATTATTATGCAACTTTACATTTATCATAAATTTCTTTAGTGCCAACTTCAGTACAACTTTGGGCGTTTTGAATTATAAATAATATTTAAAGTTTTGGATTAAGTTGTGAATTAGAATATTTTGAACTTTGTCCCATGATTTAGCATTCTATTATTTCTAAAACTACTTAGAACTGAACTAATTAGTATCTATGTAATGTAATAATTTCGATTACGAAATGCATAAGGTATGGTTAATACTAGAAACGATATACATTTGTATGTATCAGTTCCAATAAGACGAGATAAGCTTTTTTTAATTTTTGCAGTCTGAGCAAGGTAATTATGTTTATATTACCAAATATGTATTACATATCTTATATGGATTGAAATCAACTGAACTAGTTCGTATTTCTAACTTCTAATGCCTTATTATTATAATTTGAAATCTGACAATGTTGATTGCTAAACATTTAAGGAACTATAATGCATATATTCAGGCTAATAGAAAAATATTCTATATCATACGAAATGGTTAAAACACTTCTTTTTATTTTTATTCCCTAATTCACTTCGTTGATATGGCGGTTAGTAATATTTCACAAGAAAGAAAATACATGATAGTGGGTATTTTACATATTTGTAGTGTAATGAGCTAAAATTGCTATTCATATACATATGTAAATATATATTTATTTTGTAACAGTATGCACTATACATAATCTATACTGTTATTTTTCGTGGTGTTGTTTTATCAATGAAATACATTTTATTAATAGCTGATAGAATTCTAAAATTGTACATTAGTCTTTGGCAATTTCATAATGAAGCGATACGTCGACTAGAAATAAGTATGTTTTAGTAATAATATATTATACATGTATTTGTCTCTCACAATATAGTATTAATACGATAAACATTCGGATAAAAACATTTCCAAGATAAGCATAATCCTTCAAGCCCAATTTCTTGAATCGTGTGGTCACAATGTTGATAATAAATACGATAGTCATCTTTTCTACATAATCGCAGTATAGGAAAACTGATTCGTTTAATCCCTTATTTATACCTACTTGTTGTTTTCATATAATTATTTCATATCCAAAAAAGTAAATGGATTAAATCGGCTAAAAAATTTAAATAATGACATGTTTCGCTCAACAATGGATAGCTTAACAAAAATAACTTTAAATATAAATAGTACCTGTATTAATTTCACAATTATCATATTTTGTCTTTAGTTTTGAGATATACATAAATATGTAGATGTATGTATACGTATCTGTAGCAAGCACGCCAATAGTTATAGGCTACTCGGAAAAGAAAGAATTTAATTTCAATAGCAGCCACAATCTTTTTCTAATAACATAATTATGAAAGTAATGTTATTTGATATTAACTGCTTTTATTTCCAAGAAACTGGTACATCTTGTACACAGTTGCATTTTGAATTCTAGGTATGTCCACTCATTTATTTCATTTATATTTTCCCATCTTCAAGTTGTGTTATGTAGTTAACAGTCGAAAATAATCACATATCACAATGATTGCCGTAGTATAACTATATACTTAACTACCTTTTTTTATTTATTTATTTTACCGAGGAGGGGAAAATCTGAAATCCAGACGCCCATACAGATGTTGATTGTGGGAAGTGTCGGGTTTTACCGACTAAAAACCTCTCCTCCGGTCATCTTTCACACCTGACAACGGTGTCCGCTCACGCATTACTTCGGTGCTGGCGTTGTCCATTTCTATCTACCACTATTTGATTCTTCCTTTTCCTTTCCTTCTATTATACCTCGAACCACCGTGTATGCTCTGATCCACGTGTCTTCTGCTATTATAAGGTCTGCCATCATGTTCTCGGCGTTGAAAGTTTTGCCACTTTTTCCGTATATTCTTCTCTTATCTTATTATTATGTTCAGCGTCATCGGCACTCCCGCAGTACAAACAGGCAACCGTTTCTGCTCTGCATCGCTTATGTAGGTATTGCCTAAAGCATCCGTGGCCAGACAGGGCCCCTGGGTTATGTAGTAATTCGCTTCACCATATGGCCGATCTATCCAAGAGTTTACGGATGGAATTAGTCTGCAGGTCCAACGTCCATAGGTCCCATTCACCCACTTTAGCTGCCATTGTCTTTCAAGTTCCGCTCTTGCTTCCTTCTTGTTTTTGCCCTTGTACCTATCTCTTCTTTCGTTTACCAATAGGTCTATGGGTGGTGTACCAGCTATGACGTTTGCAGCCCCTGCCGATATTGTTTCACTGGCACTGCAAATGCGTATGGCCATTAGCCTTTGCAGTCGGACCAGCCTTTTTAGCATCGTCTGTATTTCCGTAACTTTATAATAATAATAATAATAATAATAATAATACATGTTTATTGCCCAACAGGTCACTCCAATTACAGGACAAATACAATACAATGTGAATACATACATATTTTACAAAAATAAATATTAATAAGATAATAAAAAAAAAAATTAATAATTAGTTGCTCATTTCTCCAATACATCACTATAGATCATCTCCGCATTCTTGGTCATGTGATATATTGGTGATCTCAATAAAAGATT
>SMLS01051932.1:0-17075 GCA_004785975.1 Popillia japonica
AGACAAACCATAAGTGTAAGCATGAAACAAAAAAGCAAATATAAAATTAATTAATTAAAGTCAAGATTTCTATTAAATGAAAGAGATATCAAAATTAATTTTTTTATTGCATTTAATTTTTAAAACAATATTTACAAACTCATCAGCAGAAGATTTCCGTAAACCAATATAAAAAATGAGATTGAAGTAACCCCGGTTAAATAGAAATTTATTGGAGATCATGGGATTGAATATAATTTCGTGAGAAAACTTGACAGGTGTGTAAGGGCGCTTCTAGATTGAAGGGGAAAAGTTTTAATAATGAAGAAAGTTGTATCTGTGTGCGAACTCCAATGGAAAAACGTTTTGACCCTTGAGAATTTGGATAAGTTGGTAATTTGGATAATCTCAATAATTCCATTAACGAATTCACAGATAACTGATAAGTGTTTCAATAAAGTATTATTCACCTAATACATTCTACATTGTCTTCGCAATTATTAGACTTGTAATGATTGAAACTGCTAACTTCCCTAAGTGACCAAAATTGTAATGGGGAATTCTGCTCAAGAGACTCAATCAAGACCTAAAGGGCATACTGAATTTAAAAAGTATTTGACAGGACAAGATCAGCAAATGGTCGTTAGAGAAAAGTATAAATTCCAATCTAGATGCGAAGACCATCGAGGCAGAATAAACATAGACTTTTGGGCTTTCTAATTATCAACTTTAAAGTCGAAGTCAGTTGCTTTTATCTAAAGAATTTCGCAAGCAAATAGAATTTAAATACAACTTAAATGCTCTTAGTGGTTACCAACAAGTTCAGGTTAAATTTGTTATAAAACTGTTCAAGTCTGCTGCAAAACTATTCGTTTTCCAATCCTCCTTCTCGAAAAAACCAAAGATTTGAGGAATAGATCAATATATCTGGTGGCGTATATGTGAAGTAATGAGCATTACAGTTTATGCTGACCATCTAGTCCTAATGGTATCTGCTGAGGACCCATAAGAGGTAAAGAATGATGGAGAGCTTGATGGGGAAGAGTAAATTAGAGCGGACTCCTCAGAAATCGAAATGTGTGGAAAGGACATAACCTGATTTTCATGTAAAGCACTTAAAATCAACTCGAAGAAATCTGTTATTTAACTGGCCATTACAATTGGGTATGGAAAAATTTGTAGTAAAAATGTACCGGAAATTATGGGGAGAGCATAAAAATTGCTGAGAGTGACATCTAATGACATAGGTCTAAGTTCAAAAAAACTGATGTTATATTAGGTCAGGTGGTTCAGTCCATAGTCTCTGTAGTGTTGACCGGTGCACCGATATATGTAGACTAAACTAAAACTAAACTAGCTAATAGCTAGTAGTATTTAGAATGCGAAGGAGCAGCCCAAAAAACGGTCAAAATGGTCGAATGCCAATGTGGATACTGGAAAGTGGATCAAAATATTAAGCCCGTAAATTGACAGCTGATTCAACTGCAAGCATAGGTGATGTGTTACTTTGAGTGTATGTTCTAACCACCAATTCGTGAAATGTGCGTGGCTGGTGAAAGAGAAGAAGGGGTGGTTTGTTTGCGACCTCTGGAGTACCGTAGGTCCCAGTCAGAAAAAATATTTTTAAGCGATGTTTGCGCTTTTACAAGAGCAGTTGAGGTGTTCCAAATCAAAAATGTAACTGCAAAAATCACTGTAGAAACTAGTGATGCCACTAATGAAAATGCTAGTGGTAAAGGGTTCCCAACATTTTGAATGATATCTAGGAAAGCGTTGGTAGCCGTTTTAATCTTGAAGAAAATACTTTTGTCTGTTCTTTTTTGATATATATCGTCATTATTTTGAAAATCTTAAACGAACTTTACTTCTTAAATACAAATTACTCCGATATCTCTTTCAAATAAAAGAAAAAGCTGTAAACAATATGGAAATTTAAACACAAAACATATTGATATGTTTTCAAGGCAATCGTTGAGTAAAATATTAGTAAACACAAAGAAATGATGAATTAAATAAAGTAAAAGAAGCTTACCTAAAACACACAAAACTCACTACGTTTAAAAATAAATGTTATACCATTCGGAATATGTTTTTTTCCATTTTCAATCGATTAATCATATATTAATCCGTTGAAAAAATTCTAAAATATACAAAATTTTCCTCTCATATTTGATTGTTGAACTTATCCCGAATGGACAACAAAAGCTTATGTGCTGTTAAAAAAATTAATAAGAAAGACATGTACGAAGAAAAATAATATTAAAAAAGCGTTTTTGTTTTACGTGAATGACAAGTCTGCGATGCTACAATTAGTGTATGCGGCTGACTCTGCAAACATAACAATATTAAAATAAATGCGTTAAACAATCGATAATAAGTACAAAAGTGAGAACTAAAATACTGTTAAAATAAAAAAATATTCATATGTATATATAAGATCACCAATAAAGTATATACTGTATTTTTACTTACTACAAAGCTACAAAACAGGTTTTAGCGAGATATATAGAAAACAAAATGTAGATGTATATATATATGTAGGTTTTAATAGATCATGAAACGAGTAAAGCTTCTAAAACTAGTCCAGATTCACTTGCTATATCAAGAAACACTACTTATACGGATTTTCAATAGCACAACTTCATTTCTCATCTCTCTTTTTTATAGTCTCCTATGTTTTCTTTTTTGTCTTTTCAGTTTTTTAATTTTCTCATAAAATCTCTCCTTTTTTAAAAATTATCTCATTTCTACTACGCTTCCGTCTTTTTACTGTGTGGTATTATTTTGTGCAATGTGCATATTCCTACTTTAAAATTTAAATTTTTTTCTGTTTACAATACGTATTACCTTCTTCGTTTATTAATAGCTGTAGCGACTTACCATTTACGTGTATCATTTTTTTTAAGTTTAATTATAAGCGATCAAGAAAGCAATACATATTCTACGAGAGCCAAAACCTACTTAATTCCGGCCGAAGACACACGAAACATCCTTGTGAGGACAGATATATGTATATTATTAAGATATAATATAAATATAATTAATAAATTATATAATTAGTGTTTTCAATGCGTTAAAATTTCGTATGTATTAGTGCAATAAAGATTATTCATCACTGACTATAAATTTTTTGAATCGATTTTGTTATAATGAAACGAATAAATTTGATTTGATTGTTCATTTATCCACGTTTCAGGTAATATATGTGATTGATTTTTGAAATTAAGTTGTTGCACATACAGAGCAGCAAATACATACAATCAAACCTCGCCACAATGTTATCACTTGTAAAGAATTGTGAAATATTTTATTATGCTCTACTTGTTTTACTTTTAATCTATCATTTTTTGCCGAGCTATAGATCATGTCGACTTTTATTTTGAATGTACACAGTTATGCACGCAACAAAATTTTGTACACCTTACGGTGACAGTTTTTAAAAAAATTCTTTGTCAAAAGCCAGTCACCTGCTGTTTCCACGATTTAACTTTTTCAGAAAAAAAAAACAAGTGAGTATTTTTGCCAAAAAAACTTCTAGGTACCTACTACGAATGATTTTTTTTTTGGATTTGGTTCAAATAAATTTCATGCCAATTAATGTTATACCTATTCGACTTTGGGCATATCATGATTGTATTTTTGTTCAAACTGTCATAGTTGAGGTACTTGGCCAGCCACCTGTTGTTTGATAGCATGATTTAAGATTTTCAGAAAAAAACAAAAAAGTTCCTGCTAATACAAACGATTTTTTTGGAGTTTGGTTCATTTTGATAGACAAGTATCCTTGACAGGTGATTACTTTCGTGCTTAGATAAATTTCAAACCTATAAATGTTGTATTTGCCGTTGCACGCCACATGCTTGCATTTCTTGAGATTGTTTTCAACTACTCTATACAATCCATTGAACATTGCCTTGCAATAAATACTTTGGTTTCTTGTTACTTCTCTTTTCTTCTGTTTCTAGTTTTCTCGAAAATATCACATATTTTCTTGATGTTCGCTGTTAAGTTTGACTAAGAATAACCTCTCGTCCTGGCAAAGCCGCCTTACATCTGTTCCCAGGTTTAAAGAAAAAAGATGTTGAGAAGATCCGATTACTGAGGACCACGCATCAATAATTTGGCCTGCAACTTCGAAAAAGCTGCTCAGCAAGATGTGAAGCTCTCAGTGGACGATATTCTTCATTTGGCCAGCACCATTTAGCCTCCTATTATGAGGGTGTCCGGGTGTTGAAGGTTGTCGCCTCTAGCCTGGTTCACACGTTGACTTGCCGTGACCTTCTGGTAGCCCTCAGACACCAAGGGAATGTGAACTCGAAAACCCTCATAATAGAGACTCGGGCCGTGGAAGCCTTCGACATCATTTAGCCTCCTTTCGTTGCTTAGAAAATGTAATTTCTGTCTCAAATTGGCAAGAACTTTATATCCATTTTTTTCAGTTACTTTCCGAAATTGATCGCAATGCCATTCTCTTGCTTCTGATTCAAAATTTTGCAAAGACACTCTCTTGATCTGATCGGAATGATAAAATTGTCGTCCATGCTAGTTGCTGCTCCAATGCTTGGGTATTTTTTCATCAAACACGAACTGTCTGAAGCCATCTTCGCCATCCGGCACTAGTTCAGGTTTCTATGAACAATAGCGGAAGATTCTTATCCACCTTCCAGTTGCATTTTGAACGGAATATTCTTGTTTTAAACCAGATCCAACTAGCTCGTTCGGCAAGGTTTCAAGGTGGTTTGAAAACAAAGACATTTTCCTGCTGTTTTATTCTCGAAAACGCGGAAGCAGATTTTTAGGTAGGTTAAGCCTACAAGCATTTTGTTAGGCTATGTAGCACATGTATGCCAAAAAAGTTAAATAATGGATTTCATCCTCTTTTAATTTTTTAAAGGATATACACTCAAAATCGTCTGGGTACACTTTGTGCCACAAAGTAATGGTCTTCGACTATGTGACCGTTTTCTGATGGGCTCATTCAATGTGTATAAACATTTGGGCTTTACAAAGTGTCACATGAAGTTTTAAGTTTGCAACCACAATTAGATCACAATTTATTGAAAATGAAGTTGGCGATGCTGCCACGTCCAGTCCTCAATTAGTTTCAATTGAACAACGTATGCTTTCAGCAGGACTAGATACAATATGTCATACGTCATCATCAGATCAGATTTCAGATCATGACGCCTCCTGGGATCGTGGAATAAATTGGTGCACAAGATCTTGTTACCGAACATAATTGCAGTTTGCTGTTGAGGCTATCTAAACGAGAAAATGTGTTCCAGCAGGAATGGCAGTTTTGTCAAACGAAAGTCGAAGAGACCAATATTAGTGACCATACGGATGCAATGTTGCAGTAAAGTATGATGTCAAACATTTTAATATTTAATACAGCAATAGCAGTGCAGTAGGTGTACAATATTTTATTGCAAAAACTGTATTAGTACTGTATAAGTGAATGTGATTGTTTTAACCAGAAATCCTGATATTAGTACAACATAATTCCGCTAGATTAAAGCACAGCCTGTAAAGCAAACAAAATAATTTCATGTAGCAATATTGTGGAGTTGGTTAGGTGTATGTACTCGTTGTTCTAGAACTGAAGCTGAGTAAACAACAATAGCGATTAGATAAAATACTTAACTAAATTTACAACACAAATAACTACACGAAAAATCTAAATAGTACACAAATCCTCTAGTTTCAACAACTCCAATTTATACATGACACTCATCAAACATTTAACTTAATATGTAGCGTGACATTTGAAAAACAAAATAAAATAAAATAATCGGCCGTATATGATACAGACAAAGAGGAATGGCTCAAAAAACAAAAACGCACTAAAAAAATTACATGTAAATACAATGTATAAGAGAATTTGGTTTTGTTAGAGGGTGTGTAAATGTAAGCGGGGGTAAATAAAAAAATATATAGTCAGTGTTGAAAAATGAAGTGTTTTTAGTAATTAGGAAAATGCACATTACACAAGCCAAGGGATTTGTAAATAGGTTGAAAGCGGCAACCCATCTTAAAAATAAAAATACCACTATAATAATAATAATAATATAGAGAAAGCTCAGCTCATACACAAATGTCGAGAAAAAATTCACTGGTTGATTAATACAAGATATATGATATATAAAACACTCAACTGTTTTAAAAATAATACAGAAGCGAGTTGAACAAGGGGGCTAGGATTATATCGGAATTGTAATTTGTAAAACAAATTGTAATGTAGCGTGTGTCAGAGAGATAGAGATATAGAAATAGCGATAGGTATAATATCTGATTACTTTGTGGTTTTAAGGGAAGGATGTAGGCAGGCTAAGGATGGTATAATAGGGCAATGACAAGATAATCAAAAAGAAGCAATGATTAATAAAACAAATATCATGCATTTTCAAGCATTATTATTACAAATAGTGGCTGTGTTCATATTACATACACCTCAAAAGATTAGAACAGTAGTACAGTACACATTAATAATAATAAATAAAGGCTTGTCACACTAGATGGCGTGACCCACACCTGCGAGAAGCGTGATCAGCGGCCCAAAAGGCACTACATTATTGTGAGTCAAGTCAAAAAAAGGTTTTGGCAGGCTGCTGATTACGCAAAAAGTAGTTACATAGCCTAGTGCTCGGGATTATAATAATGTATATGTCGACATTAAAAGGAAAAATAAAATAACAAACAACAACAAAATGAACATCTGAAATTCAAAAGAGCACTACGTAACCTAGCATAGCCTTTACCAAAAATAAAAAATAAACAAACAAATTAAAATGAGAAAAATCTAATTAAGAGCATGGTAGAATAACCACAAATCTATTTATTATTTCCTTTATAATTGAACATTTTATAATTATTGTGGATAAATATTCTTTTTGTTTAAACTATGATTGATGCCTTTTCTTTGTAATGGTTCATCAATTATTTTAAGTAGTGTGATCAATTGACTCGAATCGTTAGATATTACATAGTAGATTTATCTTAAAAATGCAAATATTACACAAGATACAATCAAAGAATCTTTTACTTACAAAATACTTAATTCCTAATATGAAATACCTAATAAACGTGTGCATGCATCACAATATACCGTAAAGATTATAGTTACTCTTTGACAACAACATGAAACGGTACCAATTCATTGTTTTACCAACAATATTAATTGAAGATTGCAAATCTCGAAAGAGCTAAGCCGCTAAGATGTTTCAATAATTCCGCGCGTGCAATTACTTCATCAATGGCAGATTTGGTTAGTTACGAGTTGTATTTTCGTTACAGAGATGGCGCTGTCGTAAAGATCGCAACTGTCAAATTGGCGGTTCCGATTTTTAGGTTATATAAAAAGATTAATAAATCAAGAACTTACCTCTTTGGACATTTCCATTCTTCAATTATTATTTTAAAAAAGTCTCTATAATTTTACACTTCTAAATAGTAATAAGACACATGTTGTACGCTGATCAAATATTATAAAATTACATCACAAACTATACTATTATATATGCATATTACTTCATATATTATCTATATATATTAATATAGGATCTACCTAAACCTAACCTTCTCTACCTATAATATAGTAACGATTATTCAAATAGTAATAATTAATATTTTTTTCAAAAAATACCAAAAAAAAGGAAAGAGTCAACTCTAAAATAGAATAAAAACGTTAATCTTCCAGGAATTAATTATATTTTAATTTTCTCTACGTTGTGTTTCTATTAATTTTGCAATAGTTTAAAAATTTGTGCTTTCGAGATCAACCTAGGAAGACAACGAACAATTGCTGAGCAATTGCGACGTCATTTTATTTTGTTTATAGTTCGTTTAAACAAAAAAATTCTTTATTTTAATAAAAAAATCTACTAAAATACTGTGCAGTACAAAATACACCAATTACAGTACGTTTCTAAGAAAAAGTCAATGATACGATGAAAGAGATCAAGCGGTTATACTATAATAGAAGGTTTGTGCCAAGTTTAAAAATGCAATTACTTAATATTAGGTATATAAGCATGGACGCGTAATCTATATATAAATATATACAGGCATGCGCATTTACAAATGTTTTACTAGCGAGTGAAATTAGCCCATTTAATCTGAGACGAATGGTATTTCAAGTATTTGGAATACAAAAAAAAATACGAACACAAAGAGAGCAAGTTTTTACACAAAAGCACACAATTTCGTTGTGATATAGTTTTAGCAACCCAAAAACTATGAATTTAACGATTTGACGTTCAAGTTGAGAACAATAATTTGGAAAGAAGTTTTTGAAGAGTAATCAGTTATTCATATATCAGTTTCTGATACGGAGGTAAACTTTTGGCAAAAGATCATCTTTTAAGTGTATGTAATCGTTGGTTATTAAATTAGGATCTTAATTTTTTCATTTGGATAACATTTTGCCTTAGTAGGAGACTTATTTTGACTTGATAGATATCTGTAACGCCCAAGCGACTTCTGCAGCGTCACAGGCTCTATCTTGGCAGTGATGGAGATAAAGGTTCGATAACATAGCTTAAGTCTCCGTACTAATATAGGATTTTTCTAATTTTTTTGGTATTCACTTCCTTCTGGTAATCAATGTAATGGTATTCTACCCAGAAAAATTTATTGATGTTTTAGTGAAGACAAGAAGTGCATCAACAGTAGATTCAGTATACGAAACTGGGATCTTACAGATGAATTTGGTGGTGGCAAAACTAGAATAAACGAAGGCAACACATTAAATATTTGATTGACTTGCTCAGTTTTGCAAACAGCAGTTTTCGATAGTGGAGTTGACGGGAATGCATCCCAGAATTCCGTGGATAATGTTTGTTCTATCAGAGTATGCAGTTTAAGTTGTCTGGTTAGTGAGTACCTTGAATTTCGTGCTCTATGTAGGCTGTCGTCTTCAGGGACTGTTGTCGAGCTAGTAATACCTCAAATAATGTAGTGTGCACCTCAGCAAGTGGAAATGGTAGAATATTACCGGAGATAATTGCTTCACAAGTATTGCATTAGATACATTGGAACGATTAGAAAGAACATGGGGCCAATTGAGAGATTGCCCTACTTTGGGGCACTTCGTAGTCAGTGGAACGTAAGGCAAATCACTGGGCAACTGTCATACTTTATCGTACACTGGATATAGAACCAGTAAATGCTAAATCAGAAACCAGCCAAAGTTAGACTGGCAAGATCCAGAACTTGGCAGTGCCATGAAATGTCAGAATATGGATGAGGCTTCAAGTAAAAAAATGTTGAAAATTTTTTATCGAATTGATCCAAATTTTAACAATCAACGATTCCACATTCTAAAAGAGAATTTTTCATTCATGATGCTGTTGAAGATTTCCGAGTAAACGATTCAATAATTGCATTTTTAACAATACATCCTGGATAATAATTATATCCACTAACTTCTTCTTAAAACGTCCCCTTTAAAGAGTTTTCTTTTATCGATTTCCGCACTACACAGAAAACAAGGAACAAAATTCAATAACAATAGTAATAATAATAATAATAGTAAATATTTCGAAAAAAGTACATTGAAAAACACATTAAACCAACATTTATTTTATATAATAGTATGACACCCAACCCAAAAAGAAAAACCGATATCGTACGTGTTGACCGTATCAAAGAACGACCTGACAGTGGTTACTACCAAAATCTCCCGACAGATAGCGCTACAAATCAATTCAGTTCGTAATACTCATCAACCATGCAACAAAATTGAGAACGTATGAAAAATTATCAAACGTATATAAGCCCCAGAATCATGCAAAACAAATTAAACTGGAACTAAATACACAGCGTCTTATTTCCGGGTATAACATGGAAAATATTTAAGACAAAGAAAGCTTTGATTGCTGTTGTGGCGTTCCGAGATATGCCGGCATCTTTTTGGGTCGGTTACAAAACTACAAAAAACATGTACCTACAGCAAAATGGCACTTTCTAATGAATAATACAATGCTTAATAGAGGATCTACCATGCGAAAACTTGATTAGGCTCTCAAAGAGAAATATTATGATACATTTAAATAATGTGGTTCTATACCACCATGCAATTCGCAATTACACATATTAAATACGTATTAATCTGTATTTAACTGATTTATTCTTTAAATATTACTTCTATAATATGCGAATATACCACTGCTTTATATTTTTAGCATTTTCAGCATTTTTTACGAAAGAGAGATAGAGATAGGGGAGATAGCGAGGGGGCGGTAGCGAGATAGTGGACAAAAATGAAGAGGGTAATAGCTAAAGAATAGAATTAAAATATTATAAAAAAATAATAGAAACAGCTATGCAAACGCAAAAAAAAGGAAGGTAATAAGAAAATGAATACAAAATAAAACTGCTAAAAAATACTTTTTTTTTAAGTAATGCGAGAGGCAGAAAGATTGAAACGAAAGGGGGTCAGCAGGATCTTGTTACACCGGGTGCTTAGTTTCATCGATTAGTCATTTAGTAATATTTAATTAATTCATTAAACATATTTTTTTTCTTTATTTTATAGCGGTTTTTTTTTAATGTGAGGATATCACAGAATCGAGGCACTCGCTTGGTCCGGAAACGCTCAGCGCTTACTCCCACCACTAGCAAAATTTTGACTAGATTAAACAAAGGAGATACTCGAAATACTTTGTTTTCTATTTAAAATTGAATCTAAAAAAACGAAACATTCTACGAACACAAGAAGTACATTTTGAAATTTTGATGGATTCTAGGAAATATTTTCACGCAACGGTGACGTTAAATCGAGCCCAAATTTTGGAGATTTTTTGAAAATTTAAACCGATTTTTTTGGTTATATCTACATATTTACAGTGTTTCCTAGAATCGCTAGACAAACTTTTAATAAGATAAAAAACATATAACAATTTCTAAAAACTTTTAGAATAAACAAATAAAAACAAAAACTAAACGCCAATTCTAAAAAAAGGACAGCGGTTTTTTTCATCTTGTTAAAATCGACATTTCATCTTTGTCTTTAAATTCTCAATATTACTTCATTTTAAAATATATATAGTTAATATTTTGCACATATACATTAATTAATAAGAAAAACGGATAACATCCTTAACACCTAGACTCTATAGTAGTATAATATACTCATCATGAAATTACAAATACATATACAACGTAAAAAAATAATGTGGAAATTTCTGATATTTATAGAAAGCATTTCCTTACATTAAGTCGTCTTTAACTTCTTATAAGGTTGCAACACAACATTATTATTATTTTGAGCTGCTGCTGCAGCAATGTTAGCCGTGGGAGCTACATTCGTCATAGGCGTATTCGCCACGCTGACTTGATATTGAGCACCGATTAAACCCTGTGTCAGCATTTGAGGGGTTCCTACCGCTGCTTGAGCAGCAGCAGCATGCGCAGCGGCTTGCGCGGCAGACACCGCGTTCGGGTAAGGACTGCGCAATAGGTACGGACTAATGAAAGTCTGAGGTGGTCTGCTGATATTTAAAAGATTCGCTTGGGATATAGCGTATGGATTGATACCAAAATTGATGCCGGAAGTGTTGATACCGATAGGCAAAGTCGGGTAACGTGCTACTGTGGGTGGTGGCATAGTTAAAGCTTGTTTATTAAGTGCTACGCCGGTGTAATTCAACGGATTCAGGTGACTAAGTTGATTAGCCGCTGCGAACGATTGATTTGCTGCTGCCAATTTAACGGCTTTCGCGTAATTCTGCTGAGCGACTTCCTTAGCGAGTGCCGCCGGATCGGTGATAGTCTGGGTTAAGGATACCGAAGTGCCAGCAACCGGAGTTGATGAAGCGGGTGGTGGTAGTACGGTCTCTTCCTTGGTAGGTAGTGGTGGTAACTGCGAAGGTACAGCGGTCACCGTTTGGGGTTCCACGGCTACGGATGGTGGGGATGCGCAAGAAGCAGCGGAGGTAGGAGCAGGCGCAGGAGAGGCTGTATACTCACATGATACGGGCACGAAAGGCTGATGTTGAAGCTGCATTAATTGTTGGTATGTAGTTGCGTTCGGTTGGTATACAGGAACTCCGGATTTCTCTGCTGCGGGCCTCTTATAAGGCATCATGCCGGGGAAGGCCTAAAATCATTTTCAAATTAAGTATCTCCAATCACTAATTAAGTCTAGATTCTGGTGGGTATGCTAAAGTATATCTTGCGCCATAGTTCTAAGGTGAGCGGATTTTTTTTAATAAAAAAGCATCTTGAAAAGATTTGCAGATCTGCAGAGAATTTAAGAGGAACAAGCTTCGCTAATTCCAGTGGTCCCCATTTTGAAGTTGAAACTTTATAAAATATTTGAAACGCACTTGTAATATACGCACTTGTATAATGTCATCATGTTTCAACCTCAAAACTGGCCATGAAGATGGGCTGCAGCGGTTTGCAGAAGGTGTTGAAAATTATGCGCAGGCGCTAGATATTTGTAGACACAGTGTCTGCCATAATTTTGGAAACATTAAATTAAAGCATTTCAACAATTTCCCAAAGGACTGAATCAAATTGGGAGGCATTAATATAGTTATTCGTTTCGGATTTTGTGGGCGGAGTAATAGTATTGTCCAACTACATTCCTACTACATTCTAACAGTAGTCAACGCTGATTTAAATCGAATGTTGTAAAGGTAATTTTCTATTCCAATTGGTTTTCTAGCTAGAACCGAGAAATTGTCAAAAATCAGAAAAATCGGGTTTTCCTTTTTTGGACCTCATAGCTGGATAATCATTGGAGAGAGAAAACTGCCGTTTAGGATGATATTTTATGAATAATCTTGGCCTTTGTGAGACATATTACTCTCATGAAATCCATCACAGTTCCTTATAGCAAAAGCTTCTGTTGGTGAAGACAATACTTTCTGATTAGTCAACGCTTGGTCCAAATAAAACTCTGCACTCAGTCGAATTGGTAGTCAAATATCTGTTGTATACAAACGCCTTCATAAGCTGCAAGTTTTGGCTGCTGCACTAGTTTAACGTGTTTAATTTCGTTTTCTTTGGCACCATACGTGTAAACTATCAAGTTTTCTAAATGGAAAATATGGTGATTGACCAAATCATTGAGGGCCCTTTGCATTCTTCCTTAATTATGGAGATTGTTATTGGAAAATTGCCAGCGGAGAAAATAGTAGTCAATGAACATTTTAGACGTTCGGGCAAATGGCATCATAATGAGGATGATGGAAATTGTTGCATTCAATGTTCATGTCATCCAAGATAGTTACAAGTTTTTAAGAACAATTGTGTGGATGAATGAAATGAAACTTCAAATAAGATATGGCAAAATAAACAGCCATAATTGGCAGTACTATGCACAAAAAACCCTCATTGTGTTCGTGAGGACAGTTTAAGTTTTTTTCTATTTGGGAAGTCTTCATTAGTGACTTTGCTATTTAGAAGAGATTGTGGATATTGAAGGACTTCCATATTCCAAGTTATGTCGTTGATCAGTTAGTGTGATGACGAGTTATAGTTTTCTGGTTCGGTAAATTATCCATTAGAAATTTCAGTTAATGTCTTGTAACATCCATATGCCTTGAATATAAGTCATAATAAGTGTACTTTGAGGAATGCTTAACATTTTATTTAGATGATTCAAAATGTCACTAAAATTGAGATTTGGCCACTAAATTATGCTTATCAATGTAATAGAATGCATGGTCTACTTAAACTGAAATCTAGATTGTGAGATCAAATATACAGAACAGACAATTCAATTTTGCGAAGCCACTGAACAGGTTTTGAACGAGCCAAAGTAACAGAATTCAGAAATGTACCAAATAAAAAGGATACATCGGTTTTCTTTCCAAAATGGCCATAATAGGAGTCCATCTGAAATATCCTAGATTATAAACTCTTGCGCTGAATCCATAAAAGCAGCAATGATGTTTGGACCATTACTTGGCCATGAATGAATAATCTGCAATAATTCTTAATACCAACTTCATTATCCTTCGTTAATCGTTCAGATACCATATCTTTGAGGTGTTTCCTACTCTAACATGTACGAACATAACGTTTAAATATTTGATTGATAATCGGTTCGATTAGATTGAGATCTAGAGTTATAGCTTGTTTGTTCTATATCTACTAGATCGCAATATACAGGGTTTCCACGGCCCAGCGGGACATAGGGGGAATGCTAGCGATGCACATTTCCACAACCATAGTACAAAGAAAGGGATTTCAATAAAGCCAAAAAATTATTAGTTTTAAATCTATTGGGCGTGAATTTCTAATAAGGCTGTTAACATATGACATTAATAATAATTATTTTACATTAATATTTTACATTAATAACGCAATGCACAGATTGCTTAGGGTTCGAATCCCTACAGATCAATTTTGTTTTTTTATTTTTTTATCTTCAACAACAATGATTTTTACAATAACAAAAATGATCGAGTGCTATTATGTGTTTCGCTTTTCAATTAAAAGTTTAAAAAAAATCAACATTCATCTGTCGGGATTCGAACGCTAAACAATTCGAGCATTGCGTTATTAAGCCGTTGTGTGAACTTCTACGCCATGGCCGCTTGCAGTCCTGTCACATGTTAACAGCCTTATTAGGTATTCACGTGCAATAGATTTAAAAATAATAATTTTCTGGCTTTATTAAAATGACTATCTTTGTACTATGGTTGAGGCAATGTTCATCGTTAGTCCAGTTATAATATGTGGCATTTAAATTTGCTGAAGTAGTATTAGGGAGATAATATTCACCGAAAACTGATTATAAGTATGTATTTTCCCTATGTCCCACTTGGCCGTGGAAACCCTGTATATATCGCAAACAGAAAAAAATTAGCGTAAAATTTGCATTTGTTCCCAATATTATGACAGACAGTTTACAGTCGATTTACTTCAACAAATACATTGATTAGATAATCAAAATAAGCACAATTTAATATCCATTGCAAGAATACATGATATACAGAAAAAGAAGCGGAAATAAATATTGTTTCTTTATACAGAGCAATTGTTTAATAAGTCTACTTACGAAGTTGTCATAATAAAATGATCCAACTGATTTCATGTCCATCTGAAATTAGAAAAAACACGATGGCATAAGAATCACATTCGAGGAAAACTGAAAACAAAAGTAAAGTTGAACGACTAAACGTCTTCAGTGAGAACAAGGAAACAAGCATTGAGAATATTCAGACAGTCATCGCACAAAGTAAACAAAATTAACAAATCATAAACATCATCATAATCATCATCAATAAACAACCTGAAACATCATCATTACATCATAACCATTACAGGCACTCAACTGTCTCAAAAATCTCAAAATAAATCGGTTTAGTTTTGCTGGTACGGAATATATTTTGCTTTTTATTACTTTGAATGATTGGTAAAAGCAAAGTATACAGTCCGTCTCACAATATATTAATCACAAACAATTAATTTTTCATAAAAAATGAAATAATAATAAAAAAAATGTGAATTACATCTAATCAAAAAAGAAAAATAGTTTTCGCTGTAATTGTAGTTGCTAGAATGTTGCGAGTCTTGTAGATAAAACAAAATAAAACAAGAAATTTAATAAGTTAAAAAGATAAAAGTACGAATTTGCATTTACAATAAATATTTTTTGTAATTTCATAAAGGTACAACAATATCGGTATGCCCAAGTTGAGTCTTACAAATATAACTAAACAATTAAAAGGAAGCCAATTGCAGTTCTGCAATAAGAATGTATGGTATGTATGATAACAAAATATAGTATAACAAATATTGTAGACAGTAAATATAATAATATAAATATATATATGTACATGCAATAACATATAAAAGATAATAAGCACAAAGCTTCAAGAAAAAGCATAGGTTGTCTCCGGATAGTTTTTCTCTTATTGGATGTTGTTGAACGAAACGAATTTGTAAACAAAAAAACTGTCAGAAGCGAAACCAGCCTCACAACATGCTAACAACTCTTAAATAAGGTAGCGGTTGGTCCCTTAACTACATCTGGATAGTCCAAATATAAAAGCTTCGCCGTCTAAAATACATAAATCTTTCGAAATAAAGTTCGCGAAAAATAATGAAATCAGTTTCTGTGTGTGCAAGAATGATTGTAACATTGTTCGCAATATGGCTTTTTGAATTGTTAGACAAGCAACAATGTTACGTGCAAAGTTTATGGATATGTGAGTAAAAGCTTGTGAGTGCTTATGATAGGTAGATGGGTGTTGAGCGGCCATGATACTCATGTGCTACACCTCATTATAGCGATGTTCAAACAATTGTTATTAATGTTGGATTGGAAAAAAATGGTGAAATGTAGGTTGCGGTGCTAAGGTGGTTGATTAAAGAGGGAATGAATTATGAATTATCCATTGAAATGTATCTGGTCACACTATCAAAGAAAAGTTTTAAGCATAAAGACTGATAGCGTTGCTGGGACGACTAAATTATGGCTGAGGTTAATAAAGAGCTCATTAAAATGCTGATCCTGCTATTTGGAGGAAAGGATGTCAACATTTTCCATAAGGAAAACTACCAGTAAAGGAATTGCCCAAATGGAACTTTCCAGCGGATTATTCCGACTTCCTTTGATATAGAATCATCGGAAAAGTATTCGTGATTTATTGAGCCATCAAAAAATTCTGAAAATCTTAACAACTTGAGAAGTATCAATATAAGTTTGTCCTGAGTCGCCACAAGAGTTACATTTGCAATAGCTGCTGTGATTCCTGCTCTTAAATCATAGATCACAAATTTATTGAATGGACGATGACCTGAAGGTAGCTCCAAAGGAAAAAGTTCAAATCCAACAATTAGAAAACCTATTACCAAGATCACATGTCTGTGCACACATCTAGTGACATCAAAGTCAACAAATGACTTGGACTTGAACAGCAACTTCGAACAGTTTCTGCTGAATCCACCATTCATTGTTGTACTAAGTCTGAAGCATAGGAGCACTTCTAAGTCCTTTTCCCTTCGAACCCCTTTTGTTTTTCAGTACAGTTACTGACGTGAAGTTCTTTAATCTATAACCTAACTTATGGTGACGTTAAATACAACAACCACTATTTCAAACAATATGAAAGGCTTTCACGGTTTGGCTCTCTATT
>SMLS01051937.1:0-12066 GCA_004785975.1 Popillia japonica
AAAAAAATGATCAAGTTTATAGTATAAATACCTATAACACAAATAAATATAGGTAATACTAACCTGACAGCGACATCCTTAACTCGTTTGTTATTAAAATATCATTTTCGGTATTCATTGCAGCGATAAGGTCTTCAGGGAAGAAAACAGAGAAATCAGCAGTTCCTTTTCGCAGTTGCCGTAAACAGTCAAATCTAAAAGAAACCTCAATTATACATTGGCTCAACTTTTTTTCATAGTTCTAGTTTAATCTTTATAGCATTTATAATTACAATGTTTTAAAGGAGTAGATACTCGTACATATGTTCTTATTTTTTATTTTTTTTTAATTTTATATTACAAGAGGGGTTGCTGTTTTATTATACATATATGTACTTGTACGCGTTGTATATACATATGTACATAGCGCGGTGAAGGGTATCATACATAAAAATTTGGATATGGAGCGTTATTAATTACTAATCAAGAAATCCCGGTTAAAAATATCTTCGTGTATATTTTGGTTAGTTACTATTAAGTTGAAAACTAATATCTAGGTGTTAACTGCCTTCTAATTTACGTAGTATGTATGTGACAAGGATACTTTGCATTTGGAATGAATCATCCAGAATAACTTGAACGGTTTAAATTACAAAAGCGTTGAATCAATAGATTTTGATTAATTTACTATATTTGTTTTTTGTTATTTGCACATTGAGATATAAGTAACAATAATAAGCATGAAAGTATTAGAATTTAAAATATTTACTGTCTTATGTTTTACCTGAAACCAACTGCACAGTAGAGTTAAAAGTAATATTTGCGTTGTTATACTTTAGATATTAATATTTTACTTCAGATACTCGATGTGTGTATGAGTGTTTGAGCATGTTTAGATGACATCCTCACCTTCGCATTCATTCAAACTGGAAATAATTTCAATGATAAATTTACATTCGAAAATTATACAGGGAGACGTGCATGTGCGATAGATAATAGTCTTGCCCAAGGTTGGGTAAAATGTCCTTTAAAGTTCAGTAGCGGAGATTTGGGTTTAGTGTTGTGCAAATTACAATGGAATTGGTCGATTCTGGCGACAATTCGCTCCAAAAAGGTTTTACGATGACACAGCGTAGTGATTCTCTTACCGGACAACTCTTTCCAAGATGCTCTTGGCCTACATTATCGCATGCATGCTGAACGTTGGAAATTTGATGTGCCAAGATGCCCAAAGCAGATTGTTGCAACGAATGCATGTAGCATTCTGTCCTGGGGAATATTGAGTCTGCATTTGCGACTTGCTGAAGAAGAATCAGGCGAGAGTAACAAATGTTAATGTCGGCCGAGGCAATACCGTTAAAATCATCAATTTGATGTTCATACATAGGTGATTCTTCGAGAATATTGGAGGGGCGGATCTTGTGTCGAGTGTTATGTCGGGATATTGCACCTAATTGTTCCAGGGCAGTGAGAGCAATACGATGAATGAGGAAGACCGTTAGCAAAGCTAAATTAACATATATGTAGAGTTACATATAAAGAAACATATTCAGATGTTTACTCAAATATACATACACAATGGACCAAACAGACTTATCTAATCCTATTAAAGCATTTATCAGGAGGGTGGAAGACTAATTTCTTTAAGTATTCTTTTAAGTAAGAGAATTATATATTTTTACGCATTAGAAGAATATGTGAATTCTGATATTCACTAGATCTTGCTAATTTATAACGAACACAATCAGAATTTTTCATCTAATAATCATCATGCTTCAGTATTGGTAAACGCATCGAACTTTTTATATATGTACGTATAACGCTGCTTCTAGTATATAGTCTGTTTACGATAATAGACTACAAAACAAAATACCCAAAAGTAATTGTTCTCACTACTTAATGAAGATATAGGGAACTTTTTCTATGCAAAGGTGCATGTCCTGTACGACGATGCCATCTCGTCAGTATGAACCTAACAGTTAACGCGAATTGCATGCCAATGAGCTATCATGACTTAATACATAATCTATTAGAGAAAAGATTTTGCAATAATGTGCACCGGCATTATGACGTGTATTGATGACGTGCTTCCATTGTTATTGTAAACAGACTATATGAAGTATATAAATGGTTGGTGATATATCTAATTCCAGAAAAGATACTCTACAAGTTTGCATTGGTAATAAGTATTTTAATAATCCGAATCACCTTCTTTTGTAACAGTAATTTCATTAAACCAAGATTTAGATATGAACTGAAATGGGCAATTCTGATCGGTAAACTGACGAAAATGTCTTCTCTAGCATTTTTAAGTAACAAAAATCTGATATTCTAGCTCAACATGTTTTTGTGTTACTTTGATAATTAGAAGGGAGTTTCTTTTTCTGACTGTTGGAATTTTAATAAATCACCAACTGCAACATATATGTATGTTTCTCTAGCTGCTTTGACTGCAACGTGTGCAAGACAAGAAAGGCAGATACGACCATGCCTGTAGCATAGATGAACATGCTTCGCCTGTCGCCCAGATTTTTGTGGCGGGTGCAGCTTCAGGTTAATGAAATTATTATTTTCTTATGTCATACAAAGAGAAAAAGAGGAGAGAGAAGAAGAGGCCGCCCAAGGAAAAAATGGCCGGAAGAAGTGAAGAAGGATCTGAGGGAAGTAGGAGTCAGGGATTGGAAGCAGGATCCTTGGATCGAAGAACGTGGCAAAGAAGAGTGAAAGATCTCGCAGCCATGGGCCACGCAGGCCTGTAGCGCTTTCTTATATATATACTTATGTCATACAAGATATTTTTTCATCTAATTCCGCCATACTTCGTTTCAAGTTGATGCAAGTGACTAGGTATTATTCTATTAGTATAGGTATAACACCACACAAAGTATAAATAAACTCGAAGGCTTCCACGGCCCGACTCTCTATTATGAAGGTTTTCGGGTGTTGACCGTGTCATGGTTAGTAAAGTATATACAGTACAAATAAAAATTAGATGCACAAAATATACAATAAAAAACTCGACGTTTCGCCACAAATATCCCTTCCCTTATCTTTTGAGGAAAATAGTGTAACGACTTACTTACGACAGATGTCTGATCAAAGCAAATTTTGTGAGCCGTGTCGAAGAAATGTTCAGCTAAGACTGAAGACCGCGTCTTAACGTATCGTTGCTACTCTTTGATCCTGGTTTGAATTGAGCGTCTGGTTTCCTCAATGTATACTGAACCACAATCACAGGCAACTTTATAGTTGCCTTTACACGAGAGAGTATGACGAGGGTTCTTGGGCGAGGGAAGACTTTGAGAGATTTTGTTTAGGTGTTTAAAAGTGGTTTTGATATTCTTCTTACGAAGAATTCTGCCGAATATGATCAGTAACCCCGTGAATGTAGGGAAGAACAATGGTAGTTTGATGACTGTTAGTTTTTGGTGTCTTTTTAGGGATTCGTGGATGACAGTACCTTTTTATGACCTTTTGTATATTGCTTGAGCTATATCCATTCAGAAGAAGGCCGGTTTTGACGTGTTTCAACTCTTTGTCGATTTTATCGGATTGGAAAAATGCTCGATGAACAAGGGAGCTGATGACTGGTTGTTCTCATGCTGGATGATGATGCGAGTTGGTGTGAAGGTATCGATCCCAATGGGTGGGTTGCCTATACACAGAGTGTCGTAAGTGACTATTTGGTAAACGAGACATTCAAAAAGGGTAGGAAACCGTTTGTTTCAATTTCCATCGTAAATTTGATGTCAGAGTTGCGAGACTGTTAAGAAAATCCAAGAAGGTTGGAGGGGTGTCGTTGCCACGAGGCCTGACGATGAACGTGCCGTCAACATAGCTCAACCATATTTTCGGTTTCAGATCAGCGTGTTCTATTACCGTGAATTCAAAAGCTTCCATAAAAATATTAGCAACCACCAGGGAAAGGGGAGAACCCATAGCGGCTCCAGAGGTTTGTTGCTAGAATTTTTCTTGGAAAGTGAAATATGTTGAAGAGAGGCATTTCTCGACTAACTTGGCTAGATCTGGAGATTGATTGTCTTGCACTAATAATTAACGAATTATACCGACGGAATTGCTGATAGGCACTCTTGTGAAAAGTGAAATCACATCGAAACTAACAAGAAGATCCTCAGGTTCGATAGAAGTTTCAGAGATGAGTTTGCGAAGTGAGCGGAATTTAAGATGTGCGATGAAGTCTTCCTTGTGTATTTCTTAAGAGTATTAGCAAGATGTTTGGCTAAGCTGTAGGTGTGAGAATCTATCGTTTTAACTATTGGTCGGAATGGAATGCTTTCTTTGTGAATTTTGGAAAACCATGCAATCGGGGAGGTTTGGATTCCCTAGGTATTATGCATTTTTGTGTTTTTGGAGCAAGGTTATATGTAGGATTTGATCAATGAAGTGATTTGACATTGGCACCTGAAGGTGAGGTGACGAGCTAAGGGAATATAATACTACACGTGAATGCATTCATGTTCTAATTAGTTAGTTAACTATTTCCTCGTACGTAGGAGTATTATAAAAAGCATTGAGGAGCGGGTAATTTATATTCGTAACATGAAGCACTAATTTCGGTTTTCGCTATCGTAAGGTATGTAGTATGTATTAACAATTAAGAAATGTTATTTTATTCTAAGAATCCAAACGGTTGTGTAGTATCCAATATCGACCGCTCTGACAAATTTCGCAAAGTCGCAGACGCAAAAGGGAACGTAGACATTTTTGTTTATATTTTGCGATAACTTTACAATCATGGGTTAAATTAATGAAAGATTTATATGTCTATACATATCAATCAACATACTCGTATTTGCCAAAGTTATTGAGATTATACAAAATTATTCATTAGTAAATATTTTTTTAGATACCGGTTATTCCCATAAGTGTTAATTTTCCCAGCTACATATAGTAAAATCATACCTGTCAAATCCTTTAACACATTCTACTTTGCTCTCAGTGCTTTGTAATTCTGGACAGTAGTTATCGCTTTGTTGATATCCACCTTTCCCATCAACGACGCATATTCTATCTGTAATTGAAACACTTAATTAGATTAAGGGCCGGTTTATTCACCTTCGGATAAAATTGCAGGTAAGTATCTGTAGGATAAATTTATCGGGTAGTAGATAAATTTGTGGGTTTATTCACCAAATTTTATCTGACAAATAACAAACTGACTAATTCTAACGTTTTCAGGTGGCTAGTATAGCGACGGATAAAGATAAAAGATAGACATATGCACTCCTTAATGAGTAAGATAAGCACAGAATTGCAGTGCTTGATTAAAAAATTCGAACATAACCTACTTTTTCCATGTTAACTCGTGCCTGTTTGTTTATATTTTGAATTCACTTCGTTTATTTTTCAATGTCTTGTAATACAATGTCTAGTGACAATAAAAGAAAAAGATCTACAAATTTTAGTAATACTGAAGTCGAATTATTAGTTGATTTACTTGTAAATAAATATGGGAAAATTATTGAAAATAAAACTACTGAACTACTGAATAATTTATTATGGAATTACACAATAGATACAATGTAAATAAAAAAAAGATTTATACTCTTTCTGCGAATTTATAAACTAACAAAGGTATTCATAATTCTCAATATAATATATAATCATTGCTTACAAATTGGTGAAATAATTAATTAGAATTCTTCTAGTCAAATCATTTTCATTTACATGAATATTTAATCTTCCAGGATCTATCTTGTCTAAACCAAAGTTCATCTCATTTTGTTCATCTTCAGGTAATTGTTCATTATTACTACAGGCCATGTTCTGAAAAATAGCTGTAGCCACTATAATTTCTTGTGTGAGATCAACATGACATCTGAGTCCTACTGAGAGGACAGGAAATCTTCGTTTCCAGATTCCAAATGTTCTGTCAATCACATTCCTAGTACGTATCTGCGCTTCTTGAAATAAATTTTCTCCTGCTGTGTTGGGATTATTTAAGGGTGTAATTAAATATTGTCTGGCTGGATAACCACTATCGCCGAGCAGAAGTCCATCACCCATTTCATTATTTTCAAACCTCATTCGTAATCTAGAGTTTTCAAAAATATTGGCATCGTGAGAGGAATCAGGCCATCTTGCAACAACATCAAATATTTGGTTATTTGGTCCACAAACCGCCTGAACATTTATTGAGAAAAAGCCTTTCCTATTACGAAATACTTCCGCATTACGCCCACCTATAGAGAATTTTGTGAATACCATTATAAAACAATATTGATAATGTACTTACCTGGAGATTGAATTTTAATATGAGTGCAGTCTATTGCACCAATTACTCTTGGAAACCGAGCTATTTCATAAAACTTTCTTTTGATTTGTAATATATCTTCATGTTCCACTGGAAACGTAATAATGTTACAAACATTGCAAATTGCTCTAGTAACCTTTTTTATTATTAAACAGCATGTTGATTTGTGCATTTTACCAAAGTCTCCAATAAAAAAGTTGATTATGAGCTTCCAACTTCAATACACTTCTTTTGTAAATTTCAGGAGGAGGAGGATATAAATGATGTTTTGAATGTGTCATTTTTAACTAATCTGACATATGTTTGTTTAAACGAACCATCTCTAACTCTTCAATCAGATTTAAACTAAGTACTTGATACAGAATTCGGTGTTAATCAAAGACACTCAGACATTTTGAGATGAATTTTTTTTATACGAGAATTTAATAAATTTTGCTGCAAGAATATTTGCATTGAAGAATCGTCGTTCAAATACAGTTCTTTTTTCAAAGTTGATAGATATTTCTGCTACTGCATTAATGTGAATGGACGTGCAGCATTGCTTATTAGAGTGTTTTCATTCTAATCATGCAAAAGTAGGGACCAATAATTCTCACAGAGGGAGATTGTATACCATACTGTAATGATACTGTGTAATGATTTCTGGGGGAAGTCTCCAGAGTTTCCAAAGATTAATAATGGCTGTTATACATATTGGTATAGGTTGATGAATTGAAATATGTACGCTTCATCAGACATCCATAAATTATGAACATCTATTTATTGTTGCAACATCTTTTCAGTGAAATGCAGACGATGAGGCTAGGCTGTTGGTTTAAGATTTTATAGCCATCAAAATTGAGAGATTATGTGAAACTCGAACAGAAATTGTCCAGGTTCGATCAAAGTTATTCAAAGTTCTGACATTTCAGTGTGATCTCGTGCATTTGATATTGTTCGATGATCTACTTTCTTCAAATTTACGAATTTAGTCTTCATTCTTCACCAAAATTACTTAATGGCGTAAAAGGTATTAGTAACTTGAGAAATATGTCCACATAAATCTATAATTACTTCTAAAATTATAACGTTCTTAATTGGTATGGTAATATTTAATATTAAAATTCCAGCAGAAATTTTTATTTATTGACAATTAAATTTTTTCAGGTTAGGTTTATATTGTAAACAATCACAACTAAGCCCTAAGCTTACATAAATCCTTTTCTTTCTACGTAGGACTAAATTAGGAATCAGCCAATCAGATAATACGATTTAAGTAACAGTATCACCAACTATTCGCAATCTTACAGTTTATCATCTTGGGATTAAGGACGTTATGATAAAAGTTGCAAAATTTTATCTGTCCGTTACTTAACTGTCTCATTTATCCTTACATTGATAAACCCATCCTTAGTAACGGAAAAATAGTTACAATAAATGTTGAAAGCGGTTTCCGTTGTTATCTAAACAAATATTGACTCTGCGTTTTAAACTTTCAAATATATTTTGCAGTTCTTCTAGGATAATATTACTTATTTCGCCTCGTATAGCTGCTTGAAGTTTCTTTAAATTGTGTAATCTATTGCTTATAAGTCTTATCATCAAAAAATTGTCTGCGATGTTCCTGGGTATCTCTAACTGTGTGTTCGGGGGCATTATCTTGTTGAAAGAAACCTTGTTGTAGCTCATCATCGCGTAGGTGTAGTATGAATTTGTTTAAATGGCACGGTACCGTTCAGCTATAACGGTTTCATGGAAAATATTAATTTTAATTAATGTACCCTGAAAGATGGAACCAAGCTTTATCATTAAAGAATGTCAGGCGGAGAACATTATTTAAATGTTCATTAAACCAGTATTAACATGTAACCTTATGTTCAACATCAATTGGAAGTTGTTGTGCCACTGTTAATTTAGTGTGCATATGAAGCTTTTTTTGTAAGTGCTTTATGACAAGTTGCCACGGAAAGTCCTAAAAGAAAATAAAACGATAATGACTTTTTAATATTAAAACAAATAATTAATACCTGTCTGGTTAGCTAATTTTAGTATACAGATTTTTGCGGACTACGTTCCATTCTTTCAGGAATATCATCCAAGACATCTTCGATTAATTTTGTAGGACTGACAGTAGGTTTATTTTTGACAATTCAATATCTTTTTCTAAACCATGATTTATATCATGCCTGCGGTGTCTGAGTGCATCGTAATCAATATCATAATCTGGAAAAGCCTCAGTGAATTGCTCAATACAACATTGTAGATAATAATTCCAATTCCCAATTTCTGTAATGTGCCCTTACAGGTATTATTTCCTGGTAGTTTTAAAAACAAACTTTTATGACAATTAACGGAAATGCAAGAATTAAATAAAAATGAAAAAAAAAAAAACAAGACAAACAAAGGCGAAAAAAAACTGACAAATATCGACTTTGCAACTTTCTAGTTAGACAGTTTAGGGGCATTATTTCTTTCACCAGCATATTATTTACATCATCTTACGTCAGAGATCACATAGGTTTCGATTATAAGTGAAAGCTCTGTATATTGTATATAGCAAGTACTACAGTGGTAGTCCGATAAGGAATAGAGCTTGGAAGCCACTGCAGTTGCACTCACCATAGACAAAAAAAACATATTCTGACTAATACATGAGACTGTATACAATTGATGCGAAAACAGACAGAATTTATATTAATATTATACGGCTAATAATCGTGCATGACATTCCAAATACTCGTAGTAATTAGTTTCAACACTGTTTACTGTAGTAGTTGTTATCCGTGTATGTTGTTGTCGTCGACATGATTAATGAATCATGAACCATGAATACCGCTAATCTGTTGTCAGTATTCTCTGCTATTTGATATCGAAAAAGTAGCATTTTTCTATTTTTTTTTAATTACATAAAAGACGATATAGGCGCTATTGAATCTCCTTGAACTTTCTGCGAATGTTATGTAGAAATGATTATATAAATAAATTCAATTCGTTTTTGTATTTCATATCAAATTGGTTATTTGGTTTCTCATGCCATCGATTACCAGGTGTTTAATAGTATAATTAAATAATTATTGTAAATTCTATATTTCAAGGAAATTTTCAGCGAGATCTGCAGTAGCACATGTGATACTGTAAATGAAGATAATACAGCATTTCAGCAAATATACTAACAAAAGCGAAGCGAAGTGATATATTAACATTTTATTATGATCATGACAACATTCAGTAATGGCGAAGAAAGTTACTATCATAAAGATCAACCAAATAGAAGATTATTTATTTATTTAGATAGAAACGTTGCCTTTTCTGGATTTGTTAGTTAATTCCGAAAAATATAGAAAGATCATTCTCTAGGGTTTTATTCCATATTTCCTTAAAAGAATATTCAGAAAACCCAACAGCACATTAAGAACTTTAAATGTCCAGCTCATTGCAGAAAAATCGAACATTCATTGAAAACAAGAGATCATTAACAAGAGATGTGTATTACAATGCCGATACTTGAGGTTATTTCACGAAAATTTTGAATAAATTTAACGTCGTTCCTTTTGTCGTCGTAGGAGATTATTTTTTCCTACATTTTTAACTGATTAATTTTGCTGCATACTTAGAAGTAGATATAAAAACAAAGCTACTTCAGAAATTAAACCCGTAATTTTCTGATACTTCTTACCAATATTGCACTCCTGAAAAACCCACTTACATTGTTGGTGAAACATCGAGTTTGTGGTTTTTTTATTTATTTTTGTGTTTTGTTTTATTTTTGTTATTTTTTGTTTGTATGTGTTTATACTACTATGACGCGGTCACAAGTTCGCATACAATTATAATAACAACTAATATTGGACAGTAATACAAGACCATTCACTGTCACTAAATTTATTTATTTCATTACATATTTCTTATTGCCTGTTTTATGTTCCTATTTGAGTTAATTTAAATTACTATTATGCAAGAAGACATGTTTGTTAGACTTATTTTTTTCACGTAGAAAGAGACAATTTCGTAATTTTGTTGGAAATATTTTGTTGTTGTTGTATGTAAAAGTTAGGCCAGGTGTCTAAAGACCACCATATTAATAACGGAGCCGGCTATAGGAATTTAACAAACGAGTATTTTTGTAAAATTTAGTTGACTTGATCTATTTGGATTTTATGTTTAATCCGACAAAGAATAAGAAAGAAAAAAAATAAAAAACAATGGGATAGGTACTAATTATTACGATAGTGAACAAAAACCCAATTCAATAAAAAATAGTTTTTTACTTCTGCCAAATGTGCAAACACTTCATCGTATATTTTCAGTTCGTTGTAGGACATTTAGGGATTTAAAATTTGACATAGAAAGGATCGATGGTTTTTGAAAGGTCGACTTATTGCAGACAGTATTGAATAAAATGTAAAAGATATCTTATTATACAGGTAACGAAATATTTTAATTGGGATGCGTCAGGAATGCTAGACTAGGCAAACAAAGGTAGAATCAGCAGTTATGATACCTATGTAAATAGTATAACTTGAAGACTATAACAGATAGAATAGTGCACTCGCGACTTTACTGTAGAAAATTTTATGCTCTACAAAAAAGATCTTACAAATGTTTTGATAGCTTGCGCTGTTGAGGCCACGTCTGCAATAGAAGCAAAAGTATCATGAAAAGGTTACTTGTTTTACAGACGCAGCCTTAATGGCCCAAGCTATCAACAAATTTCTCAGACCTTTCTTGTGACATTTTCTGTAAAAAAGCCCCGGTGGATACTGCTCTGCCTTTTATGGTATTCAAATTATATAATTACAAAAGTGTTATCTTTGAAAAAAGTAAGGTTTTCATGATATTTTTGCTTCTTTTGTAGAGACAGCCTCAATGGCGCAAGCTATCAAGAAATTTGTAAGACCTTTTTATAGAGCACGAAATTTTCTACAAAAATGTTCCCGAGAGCACTATTCTGTCTGCTATAGTTTTCAAATTATATTAATTACAAAGGTATCTTCTCTAGCACCCCAATTAAAATATGTATTTCGTATCCTGTATATCGTTTACGCTAAATCGAGTTGTATTCATTTTCTAAACTTTCTTCCGTTCGATCATTGATTTTTGATTATCAAATAAGTGGTTAGTACAAAATAAGAAGTTGGAAATCATCGAAAAAATTGAATAATAGGAAATCTATTTAGCAAATTCCGTCTTATTTTCTGATAAGAATCAATGTATCTGTCAAGTAATTTATTTAAGTAGTTTACAATCTTGTTGCTGTAAGGAATACTGTATTGCATCAACCGCAAGGAATTTAAGCTGCTAATAATGAAACTGCAGATACAAAGTTTTCTCGGTATCCAATTACGCAGAGTTATTTACCACAGATACTATGTATAATTGAATATATGTGAGTACGTATACTAATTGAAGGTGTAAAAGGTCATCACAACTTCCACTTCTATACGTAATTAATACATACTACATTGAGATTATTATCTCTAACAATATCTGCTAACCTTTTATGCTACTGTTTATCTTGGCAATTTAATAGAATTTAGAATTTTAGCAGAACTACCGTAAAATCGCACTTAGTCATTAAGGTAAATCCCAAAATACTTGCAGATATACGGTTTACAGAGTAATAATGATGTTGTTTACCTAGATAGAATTTATTTTTTAAATTATCGTGAAGAGAAGGCCACCGGCTTTTACGGTGTGCGTATGCAGAGTTGTTATAGATGTCTTACTACGAATCCGATATTTAAGTATAGATGTTTGGTTAATGAATGCAATTAGTTCTGACCTTCGAAAATTTCCGTTTGGCTGCTCTTTAAATCTCTTGTCCGCATTTATAA
>ML216337.1:11726-23306 GCA_004785975.1 Popillia japonica
CAACTATTAAACGCGGTCATATTAGCAGTTATGGGAGTGTGACGCAAGAGAACTGGTAATTGTCTTATAAAGACAGATGTACACCTCCCACACATACATTGGACCAGAGCATTTCCGTGTTCTTACCAAGCAAGAGAAAATTGGTAAGGTAGACAAGAATAAATGGTGATTTTGTTCCAAACACAGCGAAATTGAGAAACACACCAACTGGAACAGCATAGCCTATAGCAGGCTGATGTAAATGCTGCTATAACATATCGATTGGCGGACAAACTATTTGGAGCAGGCAAGCTTAACGCAGATTGATGTATGAGTTATAGCCGCCAGGAAAATTCTTCAGAAATTTGTCTAGTAGTTTATAGTCAAAACCACAAATTTTGGCCCCAATCTCAATACTTTTCCAAATGGTGTGATTGTTGTAAATGCCCAAAATTCATAGCCAACATAATGAATTAATTAAAGTCCAAGAACTGAGTGCTGAGCAAAATGTACACAAAAAAAACTGTCAACAGACATTTAGGAAGCAGTAGAACTGAAAAATATCTAAAATTGATATTTGATATTCTGTTGTAGGAATACTCCTTGTTAATCGATTTATTTAAGACATTTGGTTTGAAGTTGATTCTTAAAATGCATAAAGGAAATCTCATCCCACTAGTCACCAAATTTGTGACGTCACAAATAATGAGCGACGGACAAATACCACAATGGTCTGCTGTACTATTCCAGAAAATTCCAGAATATGTAGAACATTTCTAAAAGGAAGACAATGCATGGTACATTGGAAAAAGGAATTTCTCATGAAAATTTTATTGAAATATTCGAAAATATGATCAGAACTGTTTATAAAATTTCTTAAACTTGTTATAAACTATGACCCATTTAATAGCAATAAAGCGTTGCTTCATTTAGAGAATTACTATGTGGTGCTCAGAGTAAAGGTACAGCATTATCCAACGCAAAAAACAACAAAGAAAAAATGTCGATCTGCCAAGAAAATTAAGAATTAAAGAAAGGACAAGAAAAGAAATGATTAAAACAAAACCAGTAATTGAATTAAATATCAACAAATTCGATTTTGTGAATGGATAGAATCCAGGTAAGAACTAATTACAATTAAGAAGTAATATGTTTATAATGGGTGTTTCTCACTTTGCGGTGCTTATCTGACTCTAAAACTTTTGTAACTGTCACTTGATACAGTAGACAGTAGCTGGTACAATTTCGGAAACCAGATTGCCATCATTGTACCAACTGAACATTTTTTGCAAAAAAGAATCGAAGGCCATGTCAATAATTCTCTTATTGACATTACACTCTTCTAGAGGTATTCCAATGAACACAATACCTAACCTCCTTAAAAGATTTTTGGCAGCAAAAACATTATTCTCGGCTATTGCAAGATGTGCTCAACTAACTTTTGATAGGAAGCAAAGAATTGCAATCTTTTCCGACAATCAAGCAGCCATAATGGCGCTGGGTACTAACACCATCAGTTCGAAATTAGTCTGAGAATGCTTAGAGAAATTAAACAATCTAGGCACACACTGGACACACTGGAATCAGTAACAACGAGAAAGCTAATTTATTAGCAAAGAAGGCCGCCACAACATTGTTTGTGGGACCGGCACCGTTTTGCAGAATAGGGATAAGCACCTATGACGGAGAAGTCAAGGACAGAGAGCAACCCTCTGGGAAAATCTTCCTGGTCCGAGACATTCTAAGATATTCCTTAGAAACTTCAATAAGCAAAGAACAAAGACTTTGCTAGAACTAAGTAGGAACAAACTAAGTATACTTGTGGGATTTCTCACAGGGTACTGCCAGCTTGGGGAACACATGGTAAGGATAGGTTTGAAACACAATAGTGACCGCGGGTTTTGCACCTGTTATCCACCTGGATCGTTATTCCAGCAATTCGTCCAGTTATTTTGGTAAAGATGTCATTGACTAGGAGGAAATACCCTATTTGAAACTATCACAGCTATTGTAGTTTATTAAAGTCCTTAGACTGCATGAGGAGCTATAGCTGTGGGTAAATCCCAATAACTTATGGCTCATGTAATTCTATATGTATTCCAACGAGTACAATACCTAACCTCGTTCAAACATTTTTGGCAACAAAATTATTATTCTCTAACATAATCGGTTCTAAGTATAGCAATAAACTTACTCGTAATTCGTAAATTCGAGATTTATGTATAACAATAAATAATACAGCAGCATTTCAAAAACAAATCACGTGTAACGGCGTTTACCAAACTCCATTAGACGCACTATAATTATAGTAAAACTTATCTAAAAATAAGCGTTAAGATTAAAACATAAAAATAATTCGCTACGACGTATTCAAACTTCTCGGAACATATAACAATCACGTTTTATTCCCGAATAAATTTTATGAATGAGGAAAGTATACTGGAATGTAAATATTTACGATTATATATCCAAATCTTGTTAGAAAAAATACGTTTTCAAAGAGTTTATAACCATAACGCAAGCGACGGATTTTATTGTATTTTAAAAATCGCTTTGTTGCTTAGAACTAAAATGCTGTAAAGATTCTAAATTTAACTCCTACTGTTCTAAATTAATTGGACGCACTTAGAATGCGCGTGCTAATAGTGTTATTTATGGTTCTGCACACTAGCGCACATGTAAAAAAACATAAATCAAACCTGAAGGGTCTCTATTCTATTTTCCTTTTTTTTTTAATAAATTTAATAATAATAGTTCTGGGAGAGATTTGGAAAATAAACGAGTAAAATTTAGAAATGTCATAATATAATTTATACGTTTTTGTAAATTAAAACGATAAAAAATGTGGGAATTCTGACTTTCAAACGGATTTTTGGAAGCATTAAAGGGGACGTAAAATATGTGGATGTCAAATTATTTATGTTTTGGCTGGAAAATTTTAAAGAATTATTAACATATTTTAAGGCAATTTAAGATCTGACGTAACTAGGTGTAGTTTTTTAAATATTTAACGACTTAATACTTAATCTTTTCAGGAAAAAATATTGTCGAAAATGTTTGGCAATATTGAGCTTTAGCAGTTCAGGAATCAACAGATTTTCTCACGATACTGTTATACCTAACTCAATGTAGAAAACAATAAAAATGCTTTCAGATTCAGCAGATAAAGCGGGAGATTATCAATTCACACACTACATTCATACTTCTGAAGTTGTAACTTTAGTAGTCACACAGGGTTTAAAGAAAATTATTACTATAAATGGAAAATTTTAATATAACAGCAAACATCAACAGAATAACAAAGCTTACATATATGTATGTATGTACATACCTATATTGCAAATCTCAAAATCTGCAAACGAATACAATCGATACAGATCCCATCTTATAACCTCAAGCCGACAATGTCAGTCTAACATTCGTTCAATGAAAGGTAAGATTTGTAACAAAGCAGCCGCTTTATTTTATCTCTGAATTGAAAACCCGAGAGGACTGCAATACTTCTCAGTAGTGAGGCATAAAGCTTCTTAGCAGAACTCATTTTCTGGGTTAGAAAATGCCGAACTCAATCGTGTAGTAATAGAGAAAGGTATGATTTCTTTAAGAGTGATTCTTTAAGAGTGAATATAAACGTGTCTTAGAAACAGAAACCGTTAACCAGGTTCAGTAATGGAGGATCTAGAGCAAGCTTCTTTAAACAAATTAAACTGTCATGTTGAATTTTATAGGCGGTATGTAGATATGGTTACATATGCTGCATGCCGGTGAGTAAAATTACCCACATTTCATTTCTATCATGATGCATAAATAACATTTACATTTGGAAAGGCATTATAACACGATCATAAAAACAAACTCGTATACATAAAGAAAGGTAAATTAGGTAATTAATAATTTAGCTAATCATGCTATTAAATTTATCAGATATAAACATTACAATTTCACGTAAAAATAATAGACAATTATTTAGAAATTTAAAAACTAAAATTAAAAAAGTAATGTCGTATATAAATTACAGAAGAAGAAGAAATGATAAGAAGAAAAAGAAAGAAGAAGAAGAAGAAATGATATATGGGTAAGAATGATATATGGGTCAAACTAAACAATATTTAAAAAACGCATTATCATTGCACAATACCATATAATACAATTGCGGAAACTGCTTTATCTAAGCACCGTCAAGAAAGACGACATAACTTTGACTTAAAATATTGAAATTAAAAAACAGAAAATAATTATAAAAGGGATTAACCCTACGTCAAGATTCTTTGTTAGTTAAGCACTAGCAACAAATGAGTTAACATCTCCAGTGACTCTCTGCGTTTTGTACTTAATTTTGAATATATTGAGCCCAAAAATAAATAAAAAATATTTTACAAATCTCCATAGTAACAATAGTGGTCATGAATATTTTAGAAACTGTTCTCAAAGTAATTTTGGGTCTAGTGATGAAATTATTACTTAAACCTTATATACGAACGAACACATTGCAAATAAAGAATTATCTCCCATATCAGTTTCGCAAAAGTGGAAAAACATTTGTACCCATGAGGAAATGTTTGATTTTTTCGAATAATAATAATAATAATAATAATAATGATTTATTGTCCAACGGCAAAACCTTTTACACAGGACAAACTAAAGTACATACTACCGCTAAAGTACATACATACATATAAAAAGTATAAAAGAAATAAAAAATATTCAAAGAAAAGAAAAACAAAGAACTAAGATTGTATATCCACAGAATCAAAAAATATATCATTAAACAAGTCAGCAATACGACACATTGCAAATAAGGGTGACTTTAATAATAAATTTGTGCGAGGACAGAGTAATAATTTTTAATAATTATTTTTAATAATACTTAATAGTAATAATTTTTTAATATGGGTACAATCGATTTAATCGATATAAAGGACCAGTTTTTTATTTTATTTATTTATATCAAAACCATTTCCAAACTTGTTTTGGACTAGGTATATTGATTTACAATTTAGACAAAGGAAGATTCACATAATGACTGTTTGGTATGTTCTAATCGAAAGTTGTCTTGAGGAAGAAAAACAACAGTATATTTCTCTAAATTCTGCAATAGAAAACCATTCCTTCAAGTTGGAGATTATTTCAAAAATCAGAGATTCACGTCTATAAAGCTAGCCATCGATAAGTCCTAATAGGTATATGAAATGACACATCCACAAATAAAACAAAAAAGATTATAAACCTAATCCTACACTGAGAAAAATGTGACAGCAAAACATTTTATTTAGAAATTTATACTTATGAATAGTATAAATTGTATTAAAATTACGAACACTGTGTTTAATGGCCAACAACAATTTTGTTCCTAAAATCTTAAAACAAAATGTTTTAAGATTAAAACAAAAGGTTTGCTACATTTGATGAAATTTTTAAATAAAAATAATTTATAACATCTAGCAAAACTAGTTCATTGGTTTTTGAAAGTATTTATATTGGTTTTTACATAAAGGTAGTTTCAATTTATGCACGTTGGAACACTAATGAAATGAGAGAGAGAAGGTTTAAGGCGCTTGTACGTAAAAAGAATGAGATGCAGTATGACGCGGTCTTTGTATTTGTGAAAAGGTTTTGTAAATCTGTTAGTACAAATTATTGCTAATTGTAGTACAAGCAATTTACTTAAAGTTACTATAAAATATAGTAAATTGAAGTATAATAGGTACTTAATTTCCAGGAATAAATTTATTGTTAAATTTAGTATGCTATGTTGCTGTCCTATATATAGCAATAAATTATACTAAAATGCAGTATATTTATACTTATAAATACTATAAATTTTTCTCCGTGTATATCACTGAATTTCTGTTTTTCTTTTTTTGATAATTTTGTTGATGGGAGGCATGGTTGGTTGTCTTTTCTTCCAGTGAAGAAAACCTAATTATTGTTTTTTGTGTTTATGTTCTAAAATAAATTTACGTTTAGGTAATCTAATTGTATTTTAGTTCACCAAAAAGTGCAAAACGTACTATTCGAAAATCTGCTTCACTTCTTGCGCCAAAATTTCTATATTTGTTGTAGGATTGTTGCAAAATTGTTGGAATGATGTTAGGGAATTTTTTGAATTGTCTTTTACATATAAAGAATGAAAAATGCGTAAATATTGGGTATTTACTTGTTTAGTATGGAGTAAATTTATTGTTGCAAAATATTAAGTCCAGTTTTCATATCTCCTAAGAGCCTCGCCCCATTAGCACGAGCACATTAGATATCATGAGTCGTGAGTTAGAGTACACTTCTGAAGAAAAATGCAACTCCCGAGGAGATTGATAATAACAATGGCAGACAACATTTAATTGCAACAGCATGTGTGATTCTATGTCTTCCTCATACTAGACCGACGCAAGAGCTTCCTGCAAATGTCATTCACTTCAAAGGAAAGAACGAAATGTGTTTGACGTAAAAGCTTTTGCATATGCTGTTAATGGCAACGCGTTAAAATTGAATAATACTGTCTAACCAGAAAGTTGCAAAGGCGATATTTGACCGTTTCTATACAGATCTGTTGTTTTCATCTTAATTTTATTCCTGCATTTATAACTATTTTTCCGTAACTTAGTTGTGATTATTTACAATATAAACCTAACCTGTAAAGTTGTAATTACCAATATGTAAATAAAAATTTCTGCAAGAATTTAATGTTTAAATGTTACCATACTGTTTAATGGGTTGCATATCTCAAATAAGTCATGTGGGTTTTGGTATTACGTGAGCGCATTGTACGTACATACATACATTACCAAGGCAAAACTCTAGATAATTTAGAGAGAAACAGTTTTTTTTTAACATGTAAGTTCTGCGCCTTTATTAGGATCTTTAATTCCAACTTTTCCAATGGTGGAATCGTTACCTAATAGACAAAAATTATTACTTGTCAAAAAATTACTACAAATCCTAAACTCTTTCAAAATCGCTTTAGATTATCCCTTTGATTCATTTTCTTATCATAAAATTATTCGACTTTCCCTCTATGAAGACTCCCTCATCAGCAAAGGTTATACGGATTAGATTAGATGAAAGATGGAGCACATAACTACTGACAACTAGTCGTCTTCTAGGCAGTTCTTTGACGACAGATGGATTAAAACTAATAGATCGCTTTTCTGGCCTCGTTTGGAATTAGCTGCTTTTCTTCTTGTGGGAATTACTTTAAGAATCGAATCTATTTGAAACGATACGATAATGATCTAGATGAGTTTAGTCTAAAAACATATAATTTTTCAAATCCAATAGAGACAAGATTTCACCATCAAACCGATATGGTGGCTGAGTTAGCAAAATTCACACCTTGTTCACTCTATTCTAGGGAAATCATTTAGTTAGCATACCATTTCCAGCAAGGAAATTGCAATGTTAGACGATTTCCTTTTGAAGTAAATTAAAAACAGGTTAATAGTAATAAGCCTCGTTTCCAGACTTAAAGGAACATTTTAATTGACTAATATAAAGTGCTCAGTTTGTACTTTATATTTTACCTTATCCAGTCTTTATGACTACAACTTCAGCATTACAAAACACCAACCAAGAAGGGAAGAAGGCAATAATGATATTAGTTGATGTAGATCACGCACGACAAGCAGTAATATAAGATTCTAGCAAGAAATTTCTGAGGAATTTCTCTGTGGTAATGAAGAAATTAACTGAATTACCTTGTGGTAATAAACTTCATAAGGCGAGCATTATTATAATAAATTAAACAGTACTTATAATTAGAAATAGTTTGGTCTGAATTGCCAGAAGACTTTTTTACAAGATTGGCTGTACTTTAAGATAAGAACGAGATCAATAAAAGTCACTACCTTGACCAATAAATTTATCTGCGTAGCCATCAAGGCTAACTCAATATGTTTCTAACACCAATATCTAAAAATTATTGGAGAAAACTTGTGTAAATAAATAGAATTTCGAATTTGAGAAAAAAAGCAAATATTCTAGATTAAAAAGGAATGTTTTGATAAACATTGTTCCTAAGAATTTTTTGGGAAGTTATTAAGTGTTATATACCTACATAAGTTAATGAAATTACTTCAAAAGCTCTAAATTTTAAAGGAGTAATATTTATGACATTGTTGATAATAAACTGTGATCAAACACTACGAATAGGCTCTTAATAATCTACAGCATTGAAAGAGAATTAATTTCACGACTATTAGCCAAGATTTTTTTTTAGATATAAACAAACATCTAGCGGCTAATTATAAAAACGCGTTTGAAATTAACTTGCATTGTTAGATCTACTTAACAATTGTAAACAAATTCTTGCGGTGTCGGATTATAGATCAGCTTTAGGAAGCTAACAATTTTAAAATTGAATGATGAAGAATTGAGTATTACTTGATTTCTTTAGCGTTAAGCTCACTACTCACAGAACTATAAAAATATTTGTAATAATTTCATTTTCCTGCTTATTTAGATCCCATTTTAATTCAAATTATTTCAAGTTTCAATAATATTTCACTCTAAGGTCTCTTCATCGCAAAATAGTTTTAACAATTTTTTTTGTGGACTTCTTACCTCAATTCTTGTATTACGACTAAGAAACATAAACTAAAACATGAGGAATACACTTTCCAAAACAAAATTATTACACAATTGATTTAGGAATCTATCTATCTTCATTTTTCATTTATACAAGATAACTAATAACAAAAGAAATACGTTGAGCAAAAGACAACCAAATTTTAGAAATAAAAAAAATTATAAAAACAAATCTACTTATTTCTTTCAGAAAAAAGCACCTTTTTAAAGAAGTGACGAAAATCTAAACAATCTTCCCGACTTTAAATAATCTAGTTAGCCGTGTGTGGGAGCCCGTTGTCGCTTTCCAGTTTCGCTAGAAAGTACTTCGACTGTTTTTCACTCGTGTCAAGACCGGCGTTGAAAACCTCGTGGCCGACGTCACGTGATCGCATGCTTCGATGCCCCGTCCGTCCGCGGACGCGACAAACAGACGACTAACGGTCTATTCTGGCGGTAGACGTGAAGCGCGGACGCCGGGCGTCACGACGCGTGCCTTCAGATGTAGACGGTGCGCGCGCAATTGGGAACACACGACTCGGAGCACCCGCTTCCGGTTGAAATTCGGTAAATTGTTACCGTTGGCTTTCCGTCTTCGGTAGACGTTGGTTACCGACGACCGATTCGTATTCGATGTATCTTGGTAGGTCTTGTTACGTAGGAATGTTGTAATACAGTAACGAAGTCTAAAATATAACTAATATGCAGCAAATTAAGGGAACTGTTTCTTTTTTTAATTAACGTCTAACTGCCGTACAATATTTTTAAGTTTAAGAGAGATTAAGGTATAGTTGGCTTTGATCTAACTTTTGACAATTCTCCCAAATTAATTGTATTTGTTACATCTGTTACGAAAAAGTAGCCCAATTACGATTATAATTACTCCTATTAATTTCATAACAGATTTTAGTTGCTTTCGAATAGTAACGAATACATTCATTATCTCTGAAATTGAGAGTTTTTCGAAAAAATCCTCTGAGACGTCGATTTTGGTTTAAAGAAAAGCACTTTTCGACATACGACCCATATTTGTGATGTAATCGTCATTCGAGATATGACGCCATTGATAATTTTTATAAATAGTAACACCCAAGTTCGACCATGCTAATTGAAAGAGCTTGTCATTCTACGTACACATCGTCATAAATTATGCTTGTCTGACAGTTGTCTTAGCGACCGAGAATGTTTTTTATTACTGTCAGATAAAAACTTGAAATTGTATTTTTTTTGTTTTTTTTTTGTTTTTGTTATCGATTTCTTATCTTTCGCTTGGCAAAACCATTATGTTTGAACTGTGTATCGAGTAGTGACTTTGTCATTTTATTTAAAATGGTGAAATTAACTGAACGAGAACAAATTGAAATTCCTTGCGTGATCGGATTTAGAGACAGGATGCGCACCCAACAAGAAGTAGTTAAATTGTTTAATGTAACTCATCTTGGTCATCCCATTAGCAAAAGCATAGTAAGCAATATTGAGTCTAAATTCCGTAACTTTGGACATGTTCGTGACTTACCTAAATCTGGTCGACCCGCAAAATCAGAAGAAGATCAACTTAACGTTTTGTTGGCAATACAAGAAAATCATCACTCAACACTTAACCAAGTGGTTTCTGATTTCAATATGGCAGGTTAACAGTTCACAAAATTGTGAAAAAAGCAAAGTATCATCCTTATAAGGTATGTCTTGTTCATGAGTTATCTGAGCGAATTCAATTCTGCGAGCAAATGCAAGGCTTTGCACTAATGATAATAATTTCGTAAGAAATGTATATTTTTGTGACGAGGCTACGTTAGCTTTGAACGGTCATATCAATAAGCAAAACTGTCGTTATTGGGCTACCGACAATCCCCGATGGAGTATCACACTCAACATCCTCAGAAGGTGAATGTGTGGTGCGGCATAGTCGAAGGAAGAATTCCGGTTCCTCATTTTATTGACGTGAACCTAACTGGTGGAAGATACTGGGAGGTTCTTCGAGCCGAGCTTATTCCCACACTAATAAATTTATATAAAATGAGGAATGTGGTTTTTTGACATAACGTATGGAACATAAGTTTTGACGAGGAATGTTATTACCAAAAATGGTCCAACCACGTTATCAGTGGGCTAGAAAAGATGCTCGTTTACTAATTACTATGGTTATATGTTAAATTTGTCTGAAATAGTTTCACAAGATGTTAAAATGTTAAAATAGAAAAACACAAAATCATGTTTGCTCTTTTTTGAGTATTTTTTCTTTCTTCCTTACAATCATGTTTTTTGGAATTACAGTGCAATCTGTTACGAATCGAAAAAAAAAAGTTTCAAACAAGAACTACATACTTGTACTACGTAGAATCCAAATCTGCAATACTAAATGGACGTTCTCATTTAGGATTTCAAAATTGTCCTACCTCCCACTTTGAGGGGGAGGAAAGGGAGGGAGGAGGCGAGGATCGAATTTGGTACCATTCAGTGAGCCCCCTATATTATAACAATCTTAAGATATTTTTTTTTATTTGATGCAGTGTTTTAGACTTATTCCGTTGTCTCAAGATAAAAAACTTAGTATAGTAAAATTTAGTTGGATGAGTACCTAAATGAGAGAAAGCAAGATTGTTAACAGTTTTCGAGACCAAAATATTGGACTGTGAAGGATTTACCGCATAATTAAGAAATGTAAGGAAGGTTTGCCATGCTTCAATTTACCGAAAAGTTTTGACCCCACATGAAGTAAACATACTCATCCACTCTGCCCAGGATATAGTTGAGACGTCTACATGCATTTAGGCCGTATATTTGGAATTGCACATTGAACTGTTGGCAGACATTTTGCTAAAAATGGGTTAGAATATCGATAAAGGAAGAAGTTTCCCAAATACACCGCAACCCAACTAGATAGAATCCCCAGATGCTGCCGAATATTAAGGCGCCAACATTTTATTGGCAAGAGAGTTATTGATTTAGACCATCAGAAATATTTTACATTATCCAATTCAGAAATAAAGTGTAACAATGGTTTTTACATGTCCATTATTGCAAATTGTCACGACAACGTAA
>SMLS01051952.1:0-15362 GCA_004785975.1 Popillia japonica
AAGCCTAAAAAATTTTAGACAGAGATGCAATAGATCGTTGCTCTGATTATTTCTTAATTTTTTGTTTAACTGTGTCCACCACCAGCAAAGGACTCGATTCAGCATATAACCCACTCCAACCACTCTTGCCATTGTTGCCATATATTCGCTCCTAACTTGCTCTCTAGTCTGCCAAATATGCTGCATAATCTTCTTTGCCTATCTGAACATTAAAGTCGTCTAGAACTATCAGCATATGTACGTTCTATAAGGTCTTCAATTGTTCTTTAACTTTTCCACTTAATCTTCTATATTTTTGCTTTAACCACTGCATACTTTTCTACTTTTTGCACTTTCTGAGGCACCACCACGATTCTAATGCTTTACATACTTATGGTTACTGCGTATTCTTTGTTTTTTTTTGCTGATCTTTTCATTTTGTAATTTGAGACTATTGCACCATAAATCTATTCCTGGCCGACATCTTTTTGCTTCTTTTTCCAGTGTTTCTGCACATTTATTCGTTTACTGTATTCAGCCTTCTTCTTCTCCTTGATCTTTCATTGCGTTTGCTTTAATATAGTTTCTTTTTGTTCCTTTCTTTGTGTTGTTACACCCTTTCTAACTTCTTCAGTTCTAACTGGTTTTAGTGCAGTGTTTCTGCACATTTATTCGTTTACTGAATTTAGCCTTCTTCTTCTCCTTGATCTTTTATTGCATCTGCTTTAGTAGTTTCTTCTTTTTCCTTTCTTTCTGTTGTTAAACCCTTTCTAACTTCTTCAGTTCTAACTGGTTTTAGTGCAGTGTTTCTGCACATTTATTTGTTTACTGAATTAAGCCTTCTTCTTCTCATTGATCTTTTATTGCATCTGCTTTGGTAGTTTCTTCTTTCTCCTTTTTTCTGTTGTTAAACCCTTTCTAACTTCTTCAGTTCTCACTGGTATTAGTTCTCTCTTCCATCCAGATACTTTTTTAGAAAATGATTTCTTTCCTGCACAGATAATCTGGGATGACCAGCTTTATAGACTATTCAACAATATACAAACGCTCCAAACTAATCTTCAAACTTTCCATAATATTGGGAGTCAACGCCATGTTGAGTCAGGCTGTAGCAGCTTCCTTATGAGGTAGAAGAAGCATTTTGAACTTTGAACTTTGAACGAGTTGTTATTTTGTGTTACTCCCAAAACTAGAAGATCCCCTAATTCTATAATCGTTTCAGAATTAGATACATCCTTTAAAGCCAGAATAAAATTATTGCTATTCTGTCTAAGGATTCTTTATCTACATCAACGGCAATTCTCACAACTTCACATTAAAGTATATCATGACGGTAGCCACACCCTCCGCCAAAACAATCCATCAAAATCGCACCCCACATTCGAAATTTTCACCCCCGAAATGTTTGTTCCGCTTCCGCATTTCATTCTTCCGCATATATGTATATGTATACCTTACACTTCACGATACGACTCAAAACTCTACTTTAAATCCATTTGAATAATTATTATTCATGGAATACAAGGACTTCGATCAACAAATGTGCGAACAACGAGTAGTTTTGTACGATATACAACGACTATACAATATCGGCGAGTGAGTACGGCAACTTTTAGAACGCATCGTCTCAACTCAAACCCGTCACGTTCTCCCCTTTCGTATTTGACAGGCCATAAAACACCATGGGACTGCGGTGCCAAGGGTGGGTGTCTATTGTACAAATATCCCATGTTTAATGCAGCGCGTCCGATAAAGCATCCTCCCTTGCGGCCGAGATCTGCCACGCTCTAGAAACAGGCCACCTACACACATAGTACTGCAGCACAGTCATATCCTTTAACTCGTGTTGTGTTGCGAAGAACCGCGAGCTTTTGGGAACGGCAGGAGAGAATATGACATTATTATTTGTATGTTGTTCGACGTAGCGTTTTACGAGTTTCATGAAATTTTATGTAGCGCTAAGCTATTGTTTATCGGCGAAATTATGATCTGGAACAAATTGAACCGATAGAGAACGAGCTTTTGTTTAGAGTTTGGAGAATATGTTGTACATATTCGGTTTGGGATATGATAGGCATTTGATGTTTTCATTGGCGGTGGAAGTTGATGCGGATAGGCGTAAATTTTTGTTTTATTTGTGAAAGAAAAGTTTAGAAATGGTTGAAATGAATAAAAAGGGAAACATTTTTGACACAATTGAACCAGTTTTACCGGTGGAAGAACGCATTCTATACTGGTTATTCACTTTTTGTTTCATTGATCTCCAAGTTTCGTAAAACGAATGAACACTAAACACTCATAACCGTTTGATAGACCCGATATAGGATATAGAAGTATTTTAGTGTCAGCCGAACTATGCTATTAGAGCACCCAGGCAGAACAAATCCGAATGTCAAACAAGAAGCAAGTACCTGACGAACATACGAGTTTGTTGTATAATAATTGGATAATATGTATTCAAACTGAATAGATTCTATTATCTCCCATAAAAAGAACTATTTTACGACCAAAAGAATAACAATATGGGCAGCAATTCAAATATATATATACCCAGTGACAGCATTACCAACTTATCGACCTCCACAGATTTGGTACAAAGTAACCACGTCGCTTTAGAGCATTTGCAATTTTAGCGCTCAACAGAAATTAAGACTTTGTTGATTACAGGAGAAACACCTTTCTATTTGGTGTTGTTTAATTAGTGGCACCAAATAGAAATATCAACACTGTAATCACGTAAAAGATTATCGGCTCCACTTCCACCATCCAACCATCCTAGTGTCAAGCCTCAACCGGACAACAAGAAATCTCATCTAGTAGATAAAAAATATTTACCAACACCTCACAAAAATCTCCAATTCCCTTGTGAAAACGACGGAACATTTTGATAACCATATATGCCAACAAACACCAGGCAAGTCGCAAGTCCTTCTGTCTCCAATGTTTGGCCCTTACCTTGACCAGATCCTCCGTTACAGCTTCTATCGACTTCTTCCCGGACCACCACTGCGTTTTTTTGGACCTGTCTCTTCTTGCAATTCTCTTTTGGCCCAGCGATTACCTCTCATTCGGTTTAAATAACAAAACCATTTTGGCCTTGGAGCTCGTACAAGGTGGGTGATCTCTGCTGCATTGTATAGCTGATTCAGCTTGTTGTTCGTCCTGTGTGTCCATTGTTTGTTTTCCAGTACTCCTTGGACAGTTCTTCTTAACATTTTCCACTCACAAGCCTTAGATGCCAAGATCTTGTGTATAGAACCCGCTGCTTTGCGGCTTTTCGCAATACACTTATCTATGTCCACCTCTTCCTCTGATTTGCTGGTGGTGTTTACCCTCAAGTGATCGAACTGTTGTACTTTTTCAAAAGAATATGACCTACTCTTGCGATTAAAGCTGCTGATGCCGTTTGCAATATCTGTTCCCATCCATACTATGCCAGTTTCTCGTAATACAGCCTCGAAGACCTAATTAAAGACTACCGTTGGCAATGGGTGCCCCTTAGTCTCAGTCCTTCTAACAATAAATCTACTTGGAGCATGACTTTCTACTGGTACTTTATGATATGTATTGCTCTATGTCAGTTCCACCATTTTTATCAGTTTTCTAGAAATTTCCAGTTTCTTCATTCCATCTATGGAACCTTAAGCTTGTTGGAAGGTTTCAGCATTTTAACAGTAAAAATTTGGTCAGTGGTAGATCTTCCCCGTTTAAAACCGCGCTGATACTCCCCTACCACTATCTCTTGAAAATTACCAAGTCCATCTCTGATTATCCGCGCTAATACTTTGTACGCAACATCCCCAGCAACGCTATTCCCCTGTAGTTACTGCAGTTTTGTCCCCCTTGTTATAAATTGATATGACACCAAAAAAAGACCTAGACCCAGAAACACTATGGAGTTAAAGAAGGAAATACGAGGGTGGCATGAAAACTACCGACATCGGTCGGACGAATGGCAAGCCACCATCCACAGTAACTTCCACTGTAGCAAAATAAGAAGCTAAACATAAAAGACACTAATGTAGCGAGTTACTGTACTAATGAAACAGATATCGCAAACAATTGAAGATGGTGAACTACTGATACTAATTTGGATAAACTAGAAACAGTTGGATGATGAATCTGTTTTGGAAGCTGTCATAAGTTAAAAGGCCAGACAGTTGTGTGCTGATATTAAAAAAATGCATGGCACAAGTTCTAATGTATTTAGTGAGTTTAAAGCCAGCAGAGGCTTCGGACAAGCTAGCAGCTGAAAACTTTAGGTGTATTCTTTCATACTGAACGAAGTGAATATATTCAATGTGAATGTATTGAAAGTGATTGTTATATTAAAATCACTTGAGAACAGCCTCAATCACTTGCATTCTAGCGCAAATATAAAAAAATTGCCGTCTAATTTTTATTTCTTGTTGTATGTTTACATATCGTGGACAAATTAAGATATTTTTTAAATGTAACTTTATAATCATGAAAATCCTTATACCACTATATTTTTTGTGATTAAGTGATTAAATTATTATACGTAAATACTTAAATTTTCTATATCTGTTCTAAAATTGACCGCGTTATTTTCTTTTTTCATGTATGCATGTATATCATTTCATATATTAATCTCTTTTTATAACTGTTTCCTTTTCTTAAATCTTAACTTTTTCAAAATCAAAATTATGTCGTAGGTAAAATTTGATAAAATTCACTGGAAATAAAATGGAACTCTTGTCGTCTTCGGGATCGTATAAATACACAACTACTTCTTTCGACATATTTTTAATTTAGTTTCTCTTGTATATATACTGGTCCAATTTGCTTGTTTGAGGTTAGGGTTATAGGCGGCAAAATGCAAATATAAAGTGATTGTTGTGATCTAACGAAATTGTATGATCACATAAAGTGAATGCAATCAGTTATTTAGGGAAAGGTGGGGGAACTGAACGACTTCGAAAGAACAGCGGCAAATTGAACATATTCACTATAAGTGAATATATTCACTTCGTTCAGTACGAAAGAATACACCTTTTGTATCACAATTTATAGATTATGTAGAGACTTCAAGATTCCTCCCCAAACAAGTTTTCAATTGGAATGAAACTAGTATCTCTTGGAAGAAAAGCCAAAACGAAAGTTCATTACACAAGAGGAAAGGGCATTGACAGGAAATAAGTCTATGAAAGATAGGCTCACTCTTCTGTTGTGTGGCAATGCTAATGGTGATTGTAAAATAAAGTCCTTTATTGGTATACCATTTAGAAACTCCTAGAGTGTTTGGCAGACACAATGTGATCAAAACTAAATTGTGTGTGATGTGGATAGCGAATAAGAAGGTATGGATTACGAGCCCAATTTTGTGCATGAAAGTGGGAGTGCATGAATGAAGTGCTTGGCCCAAGTGTAAAAAATACCTCCCTCTTAGTTGCCTTAGTTGTAGTTCAGTTTTATCACAGTGAAGTCCTTGCCCCCGAATACGACACCACTCATCCAGCCTATGAACCAGAACATCATTTCGATGTTCAAGAAATTGTATACACAGGTAATATTTCTCAAAATAGCCTTTAGCAGAATTGCGGAAAAACTAGCCACAATGCGTGCATGGAGAAAGATTCTGTAAGGTTTGAACCTTTTTCTGACCATCCTATACATGTAGTCCAGTCAATTGTTGATTTGGATGTGTCAATGGGGTTAGACGTGGGTGATGAGGATGTGGAAGACTTGGTGAACAATCACAGAGAAGAACTTACAAGACTTTCATTTACAAGCGCAACACTCAGCAGAAGAAGTCGCTTCAGATGATGAAGGAGAGAGATGGGAGGATGTGCCTTCTCCAAAGAAGAAGGGTAGAACAGCAGAGACATGTTTACTTATAAAACTGCCATGACTAGTTGGCAAGTGTTGGCTTCCCTATCAAACCAAATTAATCATCAGAAGCTAAAACGCTTACGTCATCGTTCTATTCGATTCCTAATGCCTCCCTTTTTTCATCGTTACATAAAACGAAAAGCCAAGAGACTTAAATAATCGCGTCACCTGAAAGACATCCTCTCCTAACAATACAGCTGTCATGAGCGAGCATAGTATGGCATTATACCCATACAAGCTCTAAACTTTAATGCATGAGAGAGACGATATAATCGCCTGGATATACATTCACTATACATGCGAGGTATTCGATCGCACGGCTATAAAATCTCCGCCAAACGATACAACAAGAAAGTGCGATAAAGATAGACGTTTGCATATCGAATGATGGGAACACAATAGAATTTTTCGAGAATAACAGGGGAGGTGGCGCCCTTCCCATGCGAAAGCGGGCGATCCTTACCCAGACGCCTTCCACTGTCCCGCGCCAAAGATCAGAACAAAGTCCATTAGGTTTTACAAAATGGATTTTCTTGGCACGTTCGTATCAATGTTGCGCAACATTCGTCTGATGAGAAATGGCCTTCACAAATAAAACGGAATATATAATATATGTTAGATGTGCTATCGCCTGATGTAGCTGTGTGTATGCATATAGAATCATCTCCAGATAGTGCCAATTCGGGTTCGATGTAATATTTATCTCGGCGGGATAGAATAAGAATGTAGTATGATGTAGAAAAAAAAAAGCGAGAGAAAAGAAGTTTGCGACATCACGGTTTGGGAATTTAAATTATGTCAAGAACAAAGTGAGGTAATAAATCGATAATGAGCTGGCGCTCTCTTTCGGTAGAAATATTTTTTTTTGAGCAGAAATGGAAGAACAGCTGTTCCTTGCAGAAGCAATAAAAAAGTTACGAGATCTCGTTAAATAAAGGTTAAATGAAGTAATTTCCATATTCGCTGAGAGGTCAGCTATACTAATTAAAAAAATTATTATAATTGATTAATATTTGGAGGGAAACATTTCCCTATTCAGAGCGGACTAATTCTACCTGCAGATTTAACTTATTTATCCCCCATTTATTTAAATATCTATTGGAAAAATGCATGAAACACCAAGCAATAATGGAGATGTCATCATCTGCTACATACTAAACGTTCGTGAGGGTTACGAGAGATGGCGTTAACAATACTATCAACCCTATCGATAGCACTCGGTAGTGTTTTACTTAGGAGTAAAAACGCTTCGAGTAAAAGCGTTTTCGTGTCGCGTAAACCACCGATCCGGTTTCCGTGTTTCGAATCCAAATAAATAAACAAAATCTAGTGGAGAGTTTTTCTTTTTTTGTAATTGTGATCGATTTAGGATTTTAAACGTGCATATAAAGTCGGTTGAACATTGAGTGGCGGATAATTCACAATTTGGTTCCGCTTTTGACATGCATTTCTTTACCGAAAAAAAAACATTTCTACGCAGTTAACATTTTCCACGAAAATATATTTCTAGAATACATATTCGCAAATACTTTCGCAAAAATTAAATTCAGTTAGCGAATATAAAGCCATCGAAAAAAAATTAATTAGAGTACATACGCTGTGAAATATAGATGTAAATATTTTTGGTTGGTACTTTAGCCGCCTCCACATGGCATTTATTTGAATTTTTTATTGTAAACAATAAAACTGGATAACTCTGAAATGATACCGCAATATAAATATTAAAAAAAAAAGATAGAACCTGCCAATCCTTTTTGATATATTTCAGCCCAAACACCAACCTTTCAGGGATGCTCTACTACAAAAAAAAATAGGATTTTCCGATGTGAATATGTGTGGTCAGAATGATAAAACCAAGCTTCTCTTTGTACTCTGCTTTCAAATTATTTTTCGATGAAGATTTATTGAGGAATACTAATCAATGGGCAGAAGATACCTAGATGAAAAATGGAACGAAATGACTGGATCTGGATTAAGAGCGATAAGTTAGCTCCAATCTGACAGCTGTTTGATCTGTTTGGGAAAAACTCAATCAAATTATAATCCAGGCCCAGAACTAACTGTAGGCGAACAGTTAGTTGGATTTAGAGGAAACCAACGAAATAAGGTGTGGGTCAAGGTTGATGTAGAGACTATTTATGCCATGAGCTTACAAGTAGGTACATATATACTGGAAAAAAACGCGAATAAAGCAGAAACAGACCAGGCTAAAAGGATTATGCTGGTCTTAACTGATAGTCTGGATGCACGATATGGTATTGAGACTTGCAGACGAACTAACTAAAAGGAATTTGACGTTGTGTGGAACCATTCGACAAAATGAACCCTACAATCCTGAAGAATTTTTGTTTAAGGCATATAAACAGTTGTTTTCCTCAATGTTTGCGTTTAGAGTTAATTACACACTCGTTTCGTAGGTGCCCAAAAAAGAGGAAAGCTGCAATTCTTCAGAGAACAGTGACAAGGTGGCTACTGAACAACACCAGTATAAACCTGATATAATTCTCCACTACAACAGTACGAAAGGTGCCGTTGACACAATGGACAAAATGGTGAATAAGTATTCTGTAAAGCGAACCACAAGACGATGAACACTAGATATATTTCTGTATCTACTTGACATATATGTATATATGAAAGAGCTACAGCCCCTGGCTGCGAGATCTTTCACTCTTCTTTGCCACGTTCTTCGATCCAAAGCCTCCTCCTTCCAATCCCTGACTCCTACTTCTCTCAGATCCTTCTCCACTTCTTTCAGCCATTTTTTCCTTGGGCGGCCTCTTTTTCTCTTTCCTTTCGCTCCCTCCATTAATATGCGTTTAACACATCTCTGGTCAGACATCCTCGCTATGTGTCCCAACCATCTAGCTCTCTGCATTTTCACAACCTGAACTGGGTTTCTTGTATAGCTCCCCTATTTCTGTGTTTGTTCTTCTTTTATACTCGTCACCAACTCGAATCCCTTCGAAAATCTTTCTCAAAACTTTACGTTTTCAAACTTCTAGCTTCGTCTCCTTTTTCTTTGTAACCGTCCACGTCTCACACGCATAGGTGACTGTAGATCTTAGTACAGTCTGATACACACTTAGCTTTGCTGCTGTTTTTTTTGGATTTCAGGATCTTAGAAAACATTTCTGCAGCTTTAGTTCCTTTTATTAGCCGTTTCCCCAGTTCCTTTTCTTCGTCTCCTTTATATGTCACCGTTACTCCCAGGTATTCGGTCTTTTTCGTCTTCTCTATATTATAGACTCGGTTTCCACATTCAATGACCAGATCCGCTGTCTGTCCTTTGATGGCATTCTTCATCACCATGTAATTCGTTTTGGTCTCGTTGATTGTTAGACCATATTCCCTCGCTTTTCCTTCCAGTATCTTGAAGATCCTTACTACTTCTCCTTTGGACCTCGCCAATTTTCCGTTTGCCTGGCAGTAATTTCAACCAACTTCCTCAATTTATCCGGGATCCCTAGCTGTCTGATCGCTTGGAATAACTTCTTCCTATTTATGGAGTCATACGCTTGTCGGTAATCAACAAATAGCATGTGTAAGCTTAAATTCTGTTCATATGTATTCTGTTGTAATAGCCTCATGATAAAAATCTGGTCGACGGTCGATCTGCCCGGCCTGAACCCTCCTTAATATTCCCCTACTTGAAACGATCGATGAACGTCGATCCATGTATAAATTCCACATAGCCAGTCGTTGGCGTATATATATATATATATATTATCAAATCCCCATTTACCTTATGGTGTGGGGTATATATTACATTTACCACTGTACTTTGTGTATTCACATTGTGTTACGTGCTAGACTATTTATATACAAATTCCGCCCATTTCTTTTTGTCTTTCGCCAATGCTTTTGCTTCCAACCACGTTTTTCCTTTCCTCTGTATTATCTCTGCTAGGACTCCATCCCATGTTTTCCTTGGCCTTCCTTTTTTCTTTCTACATTGTGCTTTGGACATCCACACTTGCTTAACTGGTCGCGTATCGTTCAGTCTTTGTAAGTGTCCCCACCAACTTAATTGCCTTTTCTCAATGAAGTCAAGTATTGGTTCCGTGTCCAAGTCCTCTCTTATATGTGCATTCCGTAGTTTGTCTTTTTTGGTAACCCCCTTCACCCTTCTAAGATATTTCATTTCTACTGCCTGTAATTTACTTTATTGGCTTCTGGTCAGCACCCATGATTCACATCCAAAAGTCAGGATTGGTCGGTAAATAGTTGCGAATACGTTCATTTTTGTTTTCTTGGATATCTCTTTTTGGCGTATATACTGGTTTAAACTTGCAGTCTTTGTGGAAGTTCGCGCATATAGATAACAAACAATATGACGAATTTGATGACCAAAGCTTCATATCCCATGTAGAAGACCTAGTTCGAACGATATGCATAGAAAGTTCAATAAATACAACACTCATCATCTTGTGCACCTGTAATAAATTATGTACGATTTGGATCATCTTGAACAGCTGGAAATCAACCAAAATACCTCCTTTAAAACCAAATGGTTTACGATTACAGTTTAGGCGATTTTGAGCAGAGAAGAAATAAAAGCAAGATATGGAGTTTGGGTGATGAATCTCCCTAAATGTTGCGACCATATGGTTGTTTGATTTGGTAACCACATTAGAAGATTTGTAAATTTTAGAACAATGCTTTGCTTGCAAAATGGTAGTAATGATTAGTGGTGGGGATCGGAGAGTCGGAAAATGGTATTGTCGATTACGAAGTCAACCCCCAGAGACTACTAAACCTCTCCTAATTGTTAAATGCTATCGACGGCTTCCTTTGACAGTCAGAAGCTTTTCTACTCTAGTGTGGTTGACACGCGAAAACATTTTGACAGTCAAAAGGTTTTCGCCTCTAGCGGCGGCTTCATAAGCTGAGGGCAAAACAATTGCATGTTTTGATGAAAGACGAGAAAGAAGAAAGCATCTGATTTTGTTTTGATATGCAACAAGTACGGTGCTTGCCCAAACTTCCATTCGGGGAAATTTTTTCCTTAAGGCGGTTTGCCTTCTACTGTTCTTGTGTCACAGATGTGAAATCTGAACATCCTTTTTCTATACCCAGCCAGAGAAACCGATGTATTTAAAAAAACAGCATTTTTTTTGGGTTAATATATTGTGATACAGTAATGAGAAGCCACCATTTGGGTATGTTCTGTTTAATATCTTGAGCAGAGCCGCAAAGGGACTTCTTGTACGGACTGTACAGAATATTAGAAGGGATTTAGATGTTTCAAATGGAAGATTCAAAAGCGGAACGATAATTCCATTGGTACAGTTCATACTGTGGTTGGGATCTTATAGAAACGTTTTTTCCACTGAGTACAACATTGGATTTGGATCACCAGCATCTGATGTGGTCTGTTTTCGTAAACATAATGAATTAAAACGTTGCAACGATCAGTCAGTGCAAATTATGACTGAACTAAGAATCTATACAAACAATTTCATCTTTTGATGGAAGGAAGGAAGGAAGAAAGCTTGCCCAAACTTCCAATCGAGGAAGCTTTTTATTGAAGGCAGTTTGGCTTCTACTGTTCTTGTGTTACAAATGTAAACTCTAAATATCCTGTTTTCTACACCTGGCCAGAGAATCTTGCTGGACGTGGTTCCAAAGTAGTGTCTGATAGCCTTCCTAAAAAAAATGATTTTTTGCTAGTGGTGACAACAGTGAGACTCTTCGCGGATAGGTCTTCTGGACAGAATAGAAATCATAATGTCATGCATAGTTTGGCTCTGTAGATGCACAAAGAAGCTCCTCTTACAATTAACGATAATGTTGTAGTATTTCCAGTAAGAGCGCATTTATACTTGCCAGCTGATAGAGTATTTGGACGGATTGAAAATATTTTAAAGAAACAAAGTACTATAATGGAACAAGAAGAATACTGGGTGTATGATAAAGTAGGTTTGGTAAGAAAGCTAGGAAAAGACTGAAATGTGTAAGATTAGAAGAAGATAACATTAGGGTATTAAGAGGATACCAAATCAAACTGTTAAACTAATAATGGATAGTTTTATAGAAACGATAATTTATGCAATAAAAAACTCGACTTTTAGACACTAATATAAGTGGCTTCTTCAGGAGCCAAGCAGGTATCTAGGGGATACCAGAAGGTTATGGTAATTCGACGTGTGAACCACGCTGGAGGCGAAAACTTTCTGACGTTAGTTGAGTCAGAAAGTGAAAGTAAGATGACGACGTTGGGTGATGAATCTTTGTGGCCTTGTCGTTTTTTGATTTGGTAACCACATTGGAAGATTTGTAAGTTTTCAACAAATGTTCTGCTTTCAAAATGATAGTAATGACTAGTGGTGGGGATCGGAGAGTCTGAAAATGGTATTGTAGGTTATGGTGTCAACTCGCAGAGCCTACTAAACCTCTCCTAATTGTAATAATTGCCTACCAATCAGAAGAGTAAGGGCAGTAATAGCTTCATCCTGATTGTCATCTTCAGAATTTTTGTCTCGCAATTTTTGCAAATATAATTTTGCATCGATTTCTAAACGAAATACCCATCAGTACAAGTCCAATACAACTAAACCTCAACAACTCCATTGTCCTCCAACAGCATTATAATATTTTAAGCGACATTACCTTCCCGCAGAGACGACGCAGCACGTTAAAACCTCTTCGGCGATATCGGCTCAATGCCAGAATTTAGTCCGTGTATAAAATATGCAGATGACAGGTAATTAAATTTATCACACAAACGGAGAAGTCCATTCCCGTCATTGGCATTCGCTAATAATACCGTCGCGTCTACTTCGCATCATGGTTACCCCTACCCCGCTTCACCTCCAATTGATTGAAAACATTCATATGAAGCGAGTCTGGCGAATTCTATTAAAACTTTTCAAGAAAGCGAGCCGGCTATAAGCTCTCGGTAATTAAGGGCTTTCAAATAATTCAATTTCACATTTGGTCGGTACTAAGAGGCTGTATAGAAAGTAGCAGGTTGGAGCCTGCACTAAAAATATAGATATAAAGTGATCTTACTAAAATCTTATTTTATTTAGATTCTTTTATTACAAAAAATGCATCCTAAATTTGCCGCAATATACTCAGCGCCAATCAAAGATTTGATGGTCGAAGCGAATCCAGCTGAAACTGCATTTCCGCAGATTTCACTGAATGCGCTGAAAGTATACGAACGCCAGTGGGCGAAATTTTACAACTGTCTCCGCAATCGCGAACGTGACAAGTGCAAGTTAAAACATGTCGCAGATGTTGGGGGCTAATGAGGTCACGTAATCTATAAACTTTACGCTGGTCTCCGGGGGATAGGGTTGACGAACACAGCCGTAAAATTTAATTAGAAAATCTAAATGGTAAGGGGGAAGTAACTTTGGAATTTCAGACAACAAAAAAGGTGCCAATCGTTCCACGTTCATATTTAATTTACTTTTTCCCAGCACGCTTCTGACTTCCTCTTCGATTTAAACATCGTTAATATAATTATAGAAGAACGTAATACGACTATAGAACTTACTCTTTCCGAGTCGTAACAGAATTAAGTTCACGGAAAGAACTTCTTGAAAAGCCTCTCGCGTCGACAAATATTTTCCGCACTTTCTGCAGGAGATCCATTCCGTCCGCGTTATAGTCGGAGAGATAAAGTAGACACAGAGGAAGAAAATTCGACGAAATTAATATCCCAGGGGGCCGTGTTCATTACACAAAACATCACCACTACGGGCGACCTCCAGCGAGGTACTTGGTCTCATCGGTACACCCCCCTCCTACCCACCTCAACTTCATCGTTCCTGTCAAAGACGAACTTGTATAAAACAAGTTTGAAAATTAATTTAGAACACCCTCGAAATGTCGCTTTACACTGGGAAGGAAGTAGTCCCCTCTCGCTGCTGTGAAGGCTTCCCGGAAGTCTCTAAAGATGTTCGCGTTATTGAGCTAATTTTCACGATACTTCGCATACAGTTTGACTTCCGTTGAGAAAAAAAAAGTTATAGAAGCAGATCCTTGCTGGTACTTACAGTACAGGGTTGTCAGCTAAGTACGCGTCGGTCTATAACGTCTAAACCAATGAAGCTAGGAATTTCGTTCATATGTCAATCTAGACTATTTTAGGAAAATATTTTTGAGTGTCTCCCAAATTAGTGTAGATGACAAACATAATAGGACCCAATATTGACCCCTGAGGAACACTACATGGTATTGCAACTGCTGTGCTCTACCACTCGAAATCAATCACTAGTACTAAGAACTGCCATAAAAGAATGGTTAGTAGCATCTTTGGAGTTTTTCTAAAAGAGGTTGGTGCCCTTTTGAGGCAAATATAGGGAAACTTTTGAATTTGTTTTATGAGGGGCTGGTAGCGTTTGGAGGTTAATACAGAAAAGATTGCTATCATATTTTAAGCTATTGTAACAGATTTAGTGCCAAATTCTGTAGTGGGAGGGTATAGCACAATTTTTTGGGCTAAATTTGGAGGGGTTGGTATCATTTATAAAAAGGATTGATACAGTTTTGAAGCTGTTGTAAGAGGGGCTGGCAAAGTTTTGAGGCTAATATAGGAAAGATTGCTACCATATTTCACGCTATTATAAAAGATTTAGTGCCAAATTCTGGCAATTTCAAAACAATCATTGAGTCTAGAAGAGTTTTTGAGGCTGTAGTGGGAGGGTATAGCACAATTTTTCGGGCTAAATTTGAAAGGGTTGGTATCATTTATAAAAAGGATTGATACAGTTTTTGAAGCTGTTGTAGGAGGGACTGGAAGAGCTTTGAGACTAATATAGGAAAGATTGCTACCATATTTCAAGCTATTGTAAAGGCTTTAGTGCCAAATTCTGCCAATTTTAAAACAATCATTGAGTGTAGAAGAGTTTTTGAGGCTGTAGTGGGAGGGTATAGCACATTTTTTCCGGCAAAATTTGAAGGTGTTGGTATCAAATCTTAGGCTATTCTAAAAGTTCATTGTGTCATTTTGGGAGCTATTCTAAAAGAGTTAACTACTTTTAGGGCATCGGTTGGGGAAGGGGACAGGTGGTTGGTACAATTTTTGGAGATATTGTACAAGTGCTATTTGCGAGACTGGTTTGGGAGGAGTTGGTATCACTTTCTCGGATCGTTGCATCAGCAATAGATGGGGAACATAAGTAGCAGCTGTTTCAAGATTGTTACCATCTAGTTACCTACTTTGGTTGTAATCCTGAAAGTATAATAGATTTGGAGGAGGCTGGGCGAGTAATAGTTTTTGTTTGGATTAAAGCCCACTTTGAAATCGAATCAAATGAATATGTAGATCAAATGGCTAAGCAACCAATCAGAACCACATACATATAAGTATGATATCACAACGAGTCTATTTTGGTTGATTATTTTCTTCAATGTTTTCCTATCCCTCAGATAATCTTACCACTTTCCACTTTGCAACTTCCATTCAGGTCATTCTCAACTTCCATCGCATCTTTGGTCTTCCTTTCTTACTTTCCATTTTCCTCTTTGTGCCTTGACAAAATATACAATGTTTGGTTCTTTCTAAAGGTCCCCAA
>SMLS01051958.1:0-47583 GCA_004785975.1 Popillia japonica
TTTTTTAGTATCAATCTTTTATTATCAACGTTAGCTTCAATTGTACTGGTTGTCAGAGTGGCAACTGTACTGTTTTATTTCATTTTATATAGTTTCAAATAAAAAATAGGATATAATAAGTTAAAACTAAATAAAATTAGTGGGTCGAAGTTACAAGCTGATTGAGGGTAACTTTGACCCAGTTCACGAAAATACACTGGAAATTTCCAATTTACACGTAGTTTGTGATCCTGACAACTTTGGTCTAATCTATTATTATATGCAAATGCAAGAAAAAAAAATTCAAATAATTTTAACCTCATATTCAACCTGATAGTTCCCCCTTAAATCTGATTTGGATTAAAGTCACTCTGAGGGATAAAGTTATCCAAATTGACTGTACTTCTATGTTTTGCCTGTTTAACAATTTGCAAATTATTTTTTTCTGGTAGTGAATAAATGAGCCAACGGAGGTAGTTCTGCTTTATTAAGTTCCCTGGAAAAACAAAAATTCAATTCAGAAAAAAGTTGTTAGGGTAATTGAGAACTGTACAATTTTAAGAAACTCAATGATGCGTTATTCCTTGTAAAAATAACATTAAATTGTTCTGATTTCAAAACATTTTATAATTTCCGTATAGGAAGAGAATTTTCGGCAATTCCTCATCTGTGCCGCAGCTTTAATTAATAGTCCGACCAAAGTAATCTACAAATTATTCGATACGAAGAGCCAGCTGCTATAAGTATCTATACCATCTGAAAAGTAGTACCAGCATATTCTGAAACGGTGCATGTTTCGTAGTAATTCAAGAGAATCGGTAGCCATGCAGTGGCAACTTCGGCAAAAGCAAGACGCTAACGAATTAATACTTTAAATGAACACTCGAATAGATTTCTTAGAAAAATGCTTTTGACTGGTGGTAGTTGTTATGGGAAATCGTAGTAGTCATGCAAAATATTAGATTTCATTGCTACTTATAAGTAGATGGTCGTTGTTATAGATAATACATTTTTTGGTATTGCCAAGTGACCTGCAATTTGTATTAAGTTATCTCAATGAGAGATACTGTTTCCTATTCAGCAGCAGTTTAAATTTTGTTTGTTCTATATAATTGTAGATTTCTTAAGATTATAAAGCACTTCTAAGACTGTATAATAAAATTTACTTGTGGAAAATTATCGGAAAAGGCTTCGCAAATTAAAAATATTCTGTAAGGATTCTTTAATTAAATTGATAGTTCTAACTGGAATATTATCTACCGCTACTATCTAGGTATTACATGTAATAATTTATACAAGCTGTCCCGTATCGTTATGTTTAAATTTTAGGAGTGTAAAGTAGACTTTAGTTTAAGTCAGAAAAACGCAAAACTTGTATATCCATTTTTATTTGCTTCAGAGTTACAGATCTATGAATATGATTGTCAGATCATGAAAAAAATAGTAATCCTAAAGTCAATACAAAATATTTTTTTTAAATAAGTTATACGATTCAATACCAGGCCTGTGATAAATAGCGTCGCAAAATAAAATTTTAACGTAAAATAAACAAAGACGTGTCGTAGTACATACAGTAATTTCCTGGAGATTTACAAAAAAGAGTACTGGAAATTGATTTATTGGGTTTTATAGGTTTTCATTTATTTCGTTAGTGCTAAACCATGAATATCATACAATGAACAGATGTCCAGATGACAGTGAACGTCACAGGATTACATGACGTTGTAGTTCACACAACAGCTGAGGTGTAAATTTGCCAGCAAATTTAGAGGAAGAAGCAGTAACTATTATTATATGGATCCAACTCTCAGTGTACGTTGAATGGCTAGACAACTAGAAGTGCCACGAATGACAGTTTGGCTAATTTTAAGACGTGAGGGCTTATATCTATATTACTATCGCATGGGACACGGTTTGCTTGAGACAGACCACTATGCTCGTCTAGTTTATTCTACATGGATATTACGATAATCGCGGCTTCATTTTAATTTCTGTAGAACAGTCCTCTGCACAGATGAATCTACGTTCACAAGTGGTGTTACAAATCTGAGAAACCTGCACAGGTGGCCATCAGAAAATGCCAAAGCTATACGCCCTTCTAAATTTCAATATGAATTTTCTATTAACGTTTGGGCGGCCCTAGTCGATTTTGATTGGTCCCGTTTTTCTTCCTGGGAGGTTAGAGAATTACGTTCAATTTCTTATTGACCAACGGCCAGGTCTTTTAGAGGATGTCCCACTGAATGTTCGACGAGACATGTGGTTTCACATGGATTGGGCACTACCACATTTCGGAATTGCTGTCCGAGATTGGGTTAATGTCAATTATCCAAGATGGATGCGCCGAGGTGGTCTTGTTACATCGCCACCCATATCACCCGATCTTAATCCCCTTGACTTTTATTTATGGGGGTACATGAAAAAAATAGTCTAAGACAAGAGAAGAGTTGTTGGATCGTATTCATCTGACGGCCGAGCAAATCCGACAAAACAAGCATGGAATTCGGATAAGTACTTCTTCTGTTGGGTTACGAGCACAAGCCTGCATTCAACAAGGAGGTGGACATTTCAAAAATATTATTAATTGAACTTTTTCAAATAAAATCAGTTTGTATTGACTTCAGCATTACACTTTTTTTGATGATCTGACCATCACATTCATAGGCTTGTAACATTGAAACAAATAATAATCGATATACAAGTTTTGCGCTTTTCTTACTTGCAATGAAGTCTAGTTTACACTCCTAAAATTTGAACAAAACAATACAGGATACCTTGTATAACGTATTTAATTAACGCCCATAGGTATACAAAAGTAGATACGTTTTGTGAAAGGATGCAATGATTTTTTAATTTAGTAATTGTTTCCTTATTCACTGTTAGTAGGAAAAGTCGCATTTACACAGCACTTTATTATAAGTATACAGCAAACGTTGTATTCGCTACTTGTTACCTCTATAATCTGATATTATCTTATTTCTAAATTTCAATTTTCAAATTAAAACGGAATAGAAGAATGTCATATGAATAAGATTTACAGTTACAAAGTTTATTACTTAACCAAATCTTGTTAGCGTACTTAATACGTAGATAACAAAGAACCCGGCACAAACCTTATGGGAAATTGGCCCTCTGTCAGATTGGCTGAAACTCTGGGAAAATGAAGTTCTCGCCACCCTGAACAAAAGTCTCAATGGGCACTAAAAGATCCTATGAGTAGTTTCGGAGTTATGGGACCTGCAAGTCCTAGATTTTAAATGAGTTTGCGCGTGTGGGTAGATTAAGGAGAAAGTAAAAAAAAGAAAAAAAAATGAAAATACTCGATTCTCACTTCTTATATAAAAAAACACATTCAAACACACATACTCGCATGCATACGCACACACACACCCAAATGTATTTGTATACATTAAACGGTATGGTTTAAAACTTAAGACCGAAAAACACAGACTTTTATCCACAAATATTCACTGGATCTCTTGGTGCCGAAGTAGAACTCTAGATCACTATCACCCACAGGACACCAAACACAGACTTTTATTAATTTTCTTGCCAGGTTGCCAGAGATCTTTCGATTTTCCCGCACCTTTTATTTAAATGACAGCTTAAAGCTCCAAATAGAATACGCTTTTAGTGACAGCGTGTAATGTAGATTTTTAACGATTTTTTAAAATAAATCTTTGAAAAATACAAATCGTTGAAAAACGGATATTCTCATACATAACTTTTAAGCTCTAAAAAAGAGCGTATTTCTTGAGAGCCTAAAATGCAGAGTTCAAACTACTTTTCCTCGGATTTTTCCGGGTTCTCCCAGATTTTCCGGCTTTTCCATACCATTGTTTTAACTAAAAGACCCCAAGTTCTGACAAAAATTTTTTTTCAAACAATCGAAACTTGCGCGCACGCTCACTTGTACTTTCACCTTAATCTACCCACACGCGCAAACTCATTTAAAATCTAGGACTTGCAGGTCCCATTACTCCGAAACTACTCATGGGATCTTTTAGTGCCCATTGAGACTTTTGTTCAGGGTGACGAGAACTTCATTTTTCCAGAGTTTCAGTCAATTTGACAGAGTGCCAACTTTCCATAAGGTTTGTGCGTGGTCCTTCAACTGTTACTTCTGTCTTGAAATCAATCTAATTTAGCTCCTGCAAAACGCTTGATTCTATTCTCGTGTGATTAATATCTCAACGGTTTAACTCGAATTGCAGGTTGAACGACAAAAATTTCTTGTCACCCATTTTTTATTATTATATATTAAACAATTCTTGGGAATAACAGATTCTTCTAAATATTGCAAATGATTGGGGCTTATTAATTAATTGAAAGCAAATATTGATATGGGTATTTCAACGCAGTAAAGAACGGCCGTGAAAATCTATACTCAAACTTGCATTTCATTTGTTGAATCTGCCAAATATTTTTTGGGCAAAACTAAAAACTGCAACCAATATTGAAATGGTAAATGAAATGCTTAACAGTTTCAAATCATTATAATACCAGATACGTATTAAATGACATATTATTTCTGCATTTTGTTTAGAGATAATCAGTCGCTTATAAAGCAATTACTTTGATTTACTGCAAGTATTTAATAACTCTAATCCATGATACGAATTTTATTATTAACTAATTAATTTTATTACAAGACATACTTATGTAGGTCTGCAATACATTCATAAAGTGTATTTCAGAGAGGTTCTTCAAAATTTGGTTTATATAAGAATTGAAGTTCATAACCCGAAGTTTGATCCTGAACTACTAATGATCACGTAATCAAAACTCTTATATTTTGAGACATGCAAACGTTTAACGTGGGCTTTTAGTAGAAGCTGCGTTTAGAACTTTTTTGCTCTGAAGAAGAAAATGGAAATTTGTAAACAGTGAACGTTAGCATTATATGCAAATAAACTTTGTTTGATGATAGGAATCTTGATAGTATGCCACTCAAACAAAATAGTGATGCTTATTATTGTGCAAAAACAGTAATGGTTTAGCATTTCCAGGTTATGTGATTTTCCAAAATGATTCCATTGATTAGCTTATCACCTCATTACTATTATTATTATTATCATTACTATTTCAGGCTGTTCTTTTTTACACCGCTAAAGATAATGTGATACAAGTTCATGTGAAGGTCTTATCGAAATAAATAATATAAAATTTATAAATAAAATAAAGTGGTTATAAATTTTTCATATAACTTCCTAATTCACACAACACTAATACTTATATTAGAATGACCGCCAAAAGTACCTATTTTAGAACTTCAACATCAACTTTTAATGAATATTCTTTTTTATTGAAAAAAAGGTACATAGAACCTCAATAATGTATGTATCAGAATTCTCATTTATATTTATTGGGTATCCTTTACTGCTGGCAATATATCTCCTCTTGTCGGAAAAAAGGTGCCGAGTACTTTCCAACTTTTAATCACATCCAGCTCGATAATTTATCGCTATACTGAACAACTTAATCCAAAGTCGCAGTTTATCTTTAACAAAGCACTTTCGCTCTGAATATATTACACTGATCAAGTATTTATACAGGGACGGGCTAAATTATCGATGAAACTTCGGAGACTAACCACCAAATTGCAATGCAGGTAAAATTAATAGTGAGATACATACATATGCGAAATAAAATGAGTCATAAAAGTCATAAAAGCATCTTTTACTATTCTGTTATTCCGAATATACATACATACATCATCTGCTTAATAAACATGCATATCTTTAATGTCAAAATTTAGTTCATTAAATACACAAATGGACGTGTTTCACCATAGTGTTCTCATTCAAAATCAACTACGAATATCTCCTTCGTAGTTTCCTTTATGTAAAGGACGAACCTTGTTGTATAAATATTTCATGTTGTCATGTTTATTACGGCCGACAGCTTGAAATCTTATGCATGACAAGTTTACTAGACAGCTAGGATTAGTTTGGAGAGCGATAGCTGTACTTGACAACTGTTTTACTCTACAAAAAATCAATAAGAAACTACTTCATATATGTATTTCAATTCAAATGCATATGATAACATATTACGTATGTACAGATTTGCTTACATGTTTGAAGATATCTTTGGTAGAGTTGCCAGTCTTCCGTGGACAATAATCTTGCCTTTTCGACTTTTGCTATAGTAATACACTTTACACTGACCAATACCCAAAAGAATACACGTAGTTGATTCTAGGATGGAATTGAATTCTATTTAGTTAATTCTTTATATCAACTAATTTATTTACTTATTGTTAGTAGAGCAGTACCCAAGAAAATTTTAACATTTCAATTAAACTCCTTCACAAATTTTTGAATATCTTCAATTAATGGTTCTACTTACATATACCTTAACTTTCAAAATAACCTTATTATCCAGATAGTTTTTCCACTTTTAGGTCAATGATAACACGCAATTCTAACAAAAGTCAAATTTATTCCAAAACCTTTACAAAATTTATAATCTGGTTTTCGTAACAACTTCTTCAGTGGAATAAAATTGACATTTATTTAGTGTCAAAATATAATATATATACACTAAATAAATGTCAATTTTATTCCACTGAAGAAGTTGTTACGAAAACCAGATTATAAATTTTGTAAAGGTTTTGGAATAAATTTGACTTTTGTTAGAATTGCGTGTTATCATTGACCTAAAAGTGGAAAAACTATCTGGATAATAAGATAAGTTAAAAGGTCATAAAAAATACATATATTCTTTCAAAATAATTAACTTTTGTAGAATACAATCTATAACTAGCCACATTTCCAACAGTTTGTGTGATTTTGACCAATATTATTAGCAACAGAATACATTATTAACATTAGGATTCTTCTTCTACCTATAATATGGCAGCTAAATTTTCAATTAATAACTAATCAGTTGAATCATCTAGTAGGACGATCTCGTCCTATCCACTATTCCGAAAATTATTTATTTAGGAACATCGTCACCCATCTTACTGAGACGCCATGCCCCGACGAGCTTTCAAAGGAATATCTTCCATGTAATTCGGCTATTCTTCTTCCAACAATGAAGGTAAGTTTATGCAGTAAGACGTTTTTCAAAAAACTAGGCCCAATAAAAGGACTATTTAATAAACTCGCACTACACGGAAAAAGCATGTTGACCGTTAATCACGATTGTTTCGTATGGGTTGTGATCCGCCCAGATTTGAGAATTACATGTATTGTTAATCTCGTTCCTTCAAAATTGGGCCTCATCCGTAAAAAAGTATGTGTGTAATAATCTCCAAATTATTTTGCCACCACAGGCATTATTGTGGTCGATTTTCTAAATCCCCAGGCAGTAAATACTGGATTTTTTATAAATGATAAAGATAAAACCCATTATGGTGCAAAATTCTTTATACATTGGATTGATGAATTCATTTTATGCACAACGGATTAGCCGCGCGTATTAGTAGACCTGCTCAAGCATTTTTAAACGGAACTTTTTCACAATGGACTGGACGTGGAAGTCACATTTGGCCACCTCGTAGTCCAGATCTAAAATCTAGTATTCATAAAAATAAGTAAGTCCTTCACAATAGAAAGATCGGCTGTACGACTAATAAAAGCTGAGTTGATAAAATTAACAACGCTGTAGATCACTCAACTGCCGACTTATATGTTTATGTCTCTTTGACGTGGTCTTGTACAAATACCAGCCAGCTGCGTCTCAATACACTATTCATACCATTCTTATCGATTTTTGACTTGCATATGTGTGAACTTGGAAAATCAGCAATATTTGCATAAATGCAGGATAAACAAAGAAATGGACCGATTTTAATTGCATTTTGTGCTCTAAAATTTGAAATTTTTTTATGTTACAAATAAATTTGTTTTTTCATTTTACAAAGAATTTTCCTCCTCTTAGCTTCATTACCTATTACATCTTCTTAACTAAGTTTTTATAACAAAGAATATATGAATAATGATGACCTTGATTCCTTAACAAATCAAGCAAAAGAGCATTCATTGGTTCTTAAGTCGGCCGTTATTGTATTTGGACGCAATAATGATCGGGCTAGAGTTTTAAATAGTATCAATATTCATATAGATAACCATTAACTAACATCGTCCGACACTATTAAGAATCTGGGTGTCACTTTGGATTGGTCTTTAAAATTGAAGCAGCATATTTCAAATTTACTAAAGCAATGTTACAGTAGTATGAGGATTGTATATGCTAATCGTCATTTATTTGATAAAAGAATCAAAATTATACTATGCAATGCCTTCATTTTGAGTAGATTTAATTACTGCTGTTCGGTGTATGGTCCGTTTGTGATAGTGTTGACAAGAGGAGGATTCAGAAGGTACAAAACTCGTGCTTAAGGCTTATTTTTGACATCAGAAAATACTGTAATTTTTTGGCTTAATATGGAATATGGAAGGCCGGATGAGGTTGCTCTCTTATTAAATGATATCGAAGGCTTCCACGGCCCGAGTCTCTATAATGAGGGTTTCCGGGTGTTGACCGTGTCATGGTTAGTAAAATACTAAAACTAAGGGCATTTAGTATGGCAGAGTAGTTGAGAGTGTTTTTTATTCTTTTTTATACATCTGTACTAATAAATTGTAATAATTTTGGTTATATTTCTTTTATGCAAGTTTATCTCTATAGCATATATGAGCAGACTTGTGCAACTTTGTTAAAAATCAATATACATCTGAAAATCAAATATACATAGGTACTATAATAATAGATAATAATAATAATATAAATAAAAACAATAAATTTGTCTTTATACATATTTAAATACGTAATAGCCAAGGTGTTGAAAATGAAATTAAACGATAAACTTAGTATAACTAGATTTCAATAATGATTTATTAAAAATTGCCATAATTTTAATATTCTATATCGTTTCACATCGTGAGTAACGATTTCACTTTTATAATAAGGTTAATTAAATAGCATTATTTTAGGTTTAGCAATACTTTATTGACTGCTAAAATGTTAACAGGAAAATTTACGTATGTATGTATGTATGTATAAACTACATCTAGTAGATGGCTATCTTGAATGAAAGAACGATTACATTACACATTGAAACTATTATATGTATTTTTTCGTTCCGTATAAAAAAATCGAGTATTTGAAAATAACTTAATAGTACCTTATGTAATTATTACCTTGTAATTCGGAGAAACAGTAGATGATCACTTTTAATTAACAAAAGAAACCTGCTGTAAATAACTATGTAAATAATTATGTATAATCGATTTTTTTGCGAATGCAGGAGTGCCGATGTTGGTTGTGACATACGACATCATTATTGGCCTTTGATGTGGTTACAAATATAAAGCCAGCACGCAATTTCGATTTTCGATAATGTGATTGGAATAAATAACGAATAAATTTATATAAATCTTGCCGATATTTAGTTAAATATGATATATATTGTGTAACAAAAGTCAAGAATATTGAATATGAAACAAAAACGAATCGTTTGTGTGAAAAACGTTCATACATATCGATTTTTGTTTTTTGATTGTATTGTTTATAGTATATTTTCAATATTAAGTAGTCAATTTTTTCAATAGATGACGTCATCAAATATTTTTTCAACAGCAATCTCAATTTGTTTGAGCAAGGATCGATAGTATTTTTTTCTGACTATATTTGTACCCCATACGTGGGGTCTGTGTCTTAATGTTTAAAAATTATTAAAAGAAATTTTCTAGAATTAAAACATTAAAAATATTTTTTATATTTCTAAATTTCTGACTTTATTGCACAGAAGACTAGAGTAATAACAATAAAAATTTAAATTAGTCACCGTCTGTTACTCTCTAGTGCCCTAAGCGATGGACAAAGTACTTGATTAGGCTGGAGAAAATAGTAATGTTAGCCATGTGACAGTATGGAGAGTGAATGAATATAATTTTTCTCGGAGGATGCAGTTTTGTGAAACCTGTGCAATGAAAATTCATTATTTGTGCGGAACATAAGATTTTTCAATTAATCTTCATTTTTTTTATTGGTTTACACAAAATCCCCATTGGTTTGAAGAAATGCATACTCAGTATAAACAAAAAGCTAATGCTTGGGCAGTCTTAGTAGGGGATGGGATATTTGGGCAATATTTTTGGAATAAAACTTTGAAAGGTGATGTTTCTCTGAACCTTCGTCGTTTTGAGTTGGTCCCAGCTCTATAGCCATATTATTTCCAAATATAGAAGTTCGAGTCATTCTTGCTGCAAGAACATGGTTGCAACAGGATGGTACACCACCACATTACTCAGCATCGGTAAGAGGGTTTGTAAATGACGTATTTGCCAACTGCTGGATCGGAAGACGCGGTACAATAAAATAGTCGGCACCTATTGATTTTTTATTTTGGGAACATTTGAAACTTAAGGTATACGAACACAGATTGATCAGTATAGAAGATTATTTGAAAAACCCAATCAATATTGAGATAAGGTTGATAACCTCAGGCATGTGCAGGATGAATTTCTCCATCGCTTAGGGCACTGCCAAACAACAGGCGGAGCCCCGGTATAATCATATAAATATTATCGATCTTTGCTAAAGAAATGGGATTGCTATTTAAAAGAATATTCGATGACGTTATCCATTAAAAACAATTCACTACAAAATGTGATGGAATGATTCTGTCAAAAACACGCAGAGTATTCCAGCCCCTATTGGGTTAAATAAAATATACTTCGACCATTTCAATGTTTTAAATTTAGCAGAGTAATTTTTATTTAACTGAATACTTAGATATATGTATTTTTATATATTTTTGGTTTAGAAATTATGACATATTGCAATATACATCCTTGGATGATTGCTAAATAAAGTTGTGCAGCTATAATACAATGCGTGCAAAAGGATTATTTTGTGGTTTTACGTCTACTACAATAAAATTAGCTATATCCTGTTTTACTGCACGCGGTCAAATAATGTTCCTCATCTTTATTACCAAGCACGTATTTTTTTATTACAGTAAATTGGGTTTACCAATTTATCTAAAGAAATAATATTGACGGTAGGTGTACTCAGATCTCTTGGACCAATTTTAGTCATTATGTTTATTAGTCACACATGCGATCGATTTAACGCCAGATGTTTGCTCTACGCTGACGACCTTAAGGTTTTTACTGCCATCAACGGTTTTGAAGATTGCGTCGCGTTGCAACATGATTTGGATATACTGACTAAGTAATGACATATACTCGCAAATCCAACGTACTACCTTATCAGTATAGTGTCGATGGCACCAGCATTGAAAGGATTCACTCTATTAGGGATCTTAGAGTGGTTTTTGATGGAAGCCTCCGCTTTGCTGTATTCATTACAAAAGTATGCGTGGACGCTCACAAGCTGCTAGGTTTTCTCGTATATTCTTGTGGAGATTCTGACAACATCGACACACTGGTAAAGTTATACATAATTTTAATTCGTAGTAAGCTTGAATATTTATTGTATTATATGGGCACCTTTCTACCAGAAGCATATTACATTATTTGAATCAATTCAAAGAAAAATTTGATTTATTATTATTATTATATATTTTACTTTCTTCTTTTCTTCTTGACTTGTTACTATAGGTATTACTATATGCTAAATATGCACCCTCCGTTTGTATTTTCTTCAATCTTAGGAATAACCTTGTAAAAGTATTTGTAATCTGCTAGGTTAATAAATAAATATTACTTATTATTCTTATTATTATTATTTTGATTAAATATTTTTTCTCAAAAGTATTCAATTTGTTATATGTATGCTTTCTCTACATTGTAGGAGTATACTTTACCTTATTGAAAAATGTTTTAATACCATTTCAACACAAATCTTTAATTCTGATTTGGAATACTTTTAGCTGGGAATAGCTGAAAGGAATGGCAAAATGGCAACGATTGAATGCCTCCCCATCGGATTCTATTGAGACTTAACATACAATACCTATTGTTACTCAAAATGTATCCGCTAATACATACGCACCTAATGTGTGCTTTATCAAGCGTAGCCACCTTCCAAATTTACGGAAAAAAGTTTCTGTTTCTGATGACGTTTACTGTGCCTACTACGAAAGGTAAAATATTAAAGCGGTAAAAGTGTTACCAAACTGGAAGTTAAAATCTTGTTGATTAGGGCGGATTTTTGTCCAATATGCTGGCGTGTTTCGTTGTTAATTTCATCGATCGTTAATATGTTTTTTGTTGTTTGATTATCCATTAATTTCTGTTATTAATGAAAGTGCTTTTTGTCAATTTTATGCTTTATTTGATTAATTTGATTTGGATTCGATGTTCTGTAGTTCTGTAACATTTTCCCATAACGCACGTGTAGCATCATGACGTCTGAAAGATGGTGTACTTCTTAGTAATCAATTCTATTACCTTAATTATTTTGTGTAACTTATTTTTGTAGTGATTTGCATGAGTAGAATACATACAGTTTTGTGATTATATTTTAGGTTTGTGTACACTATGTGTGACGGTATTTTGAGAGGTTTTGCACTGGGTTATAATATATGGTCCTTTATTTTTAAAAACTTATTTTTATTTTTTTCTGGAATACATACATTGTAGTTGTAAACATAACGTTCTTTTACCGTCTATTTACCGAGTCTTTCTTCTCGTTTGTTTATGGAAAAGAAGCTTGTTTATGGAAAAGAAAGAGAAATTTTCTGACCTGTGGCAAACGAATAAGTAGTAACTTATAAGTAAACCTACTGGTGCTATTTAAAAGCGACAATTTCTGTTTTTTGTTTTGCTGGTGTTTTGATTAAGCGTAGAATTTTAACAAAGTTTTACAAATGTAAATTGTGCTTCTGATGGCATGTACGTTGAATTTTTAGCTGTAGAGGTTGATGTGTTATTTGGAATAAAGTAATGATGCAGCAATCACATTACTTTTATGTTGAAGATTTGGTGTTGTTTGGTTCTGTCGTGCTGGTCGAACTGCTGTCTGTATATTAAAATTAGCTACACAGAAATCATATAAATTACCGGGACGACGCACAAAAATTGTATCTTCATAATCAGAAAGCTGAAACCCACCTGATACACGTTTCAAATCTCTTGGAAATTTTAACAACTTACGATTTCGTTTGCTGTACGATATTACTTCTTTGAATCATGTTATAAATTATATTTTTCTGCTGAATAATATGTTTGCTTCATACTTTCGGAGGCTTTATTTAATAATAATAATAACAATAATAATAAAGAAAACGCAGAATAAAAGTAATGTATTGCAAACGATATCAAATTTGTTTTCATTCAGAACGAAGTACATCATTTCAATCGTTAGCGGTTAATAGGAACTAAACGTACAGTACAGAAGCATCAGAAACACAACGCTTACATATGTGTACTCTATGATGATTGAATCAGGTTTATGACAATTGTCAATTTTATGGATTTGGAAGTGATTGTCAGAGAGAAGGCATTTCTTAGTTGTACAAACAAGTTTATCTATCAGGTTGTTTACAAAAATATTATCAATTAATGTATGTAGAATACAATAATAATAATAATAATAATAATAATAATAATAATAATAATATGGTTTTATTGTCCAACAACAACCAATTACAGGACAAAATTACAAAGTTATACATTAAATACATACATACACATAAAAATGAATAGTTACACTAACTGATTAATTGAATCAACAAAAATATCATTATAATAAAAATTAGCTGCTCGAGACATCGTTGTCAGTGGTGATGACTGTAGCAGGTTTGTTCGTGAAAATGGGATAGAAAAAGTGCAGGAATAACGGGAACATAATCTAGGAACTAAGAAGTCTAGGGAAGACAGGAGAAAAGGACAATCTATAACATTATTAACCAGTTTCCATATGAACCGAGCTCCATGTCTTTCTCGACGGTAACTTAACGCATCCATATCATGTGTGATAAAAATTTTAAAAAACGTCGTTGAATCTTTTCCACCGCGAGCTGGAGATAAACATAGTGCGGCGACCAAACTTGAGATGCGTATTCCAATTTGCTTAGGACCAGACTATAAAAAAGGCTCTTAAAGACACGAGCATCATTAAAATATTTACAAGAACGTAGAACAAAACCTAGGCTACGAGAAGCAGATAACGACACACTTAGAATATGATGGGAAAAAGAACAACGACTGTCAAAAAACACTCCAAGGTCTTTCACTATTTCAGACTTCTGCAAATATGTATCGTGTATTGAATACACCGATATAATTGCATTTATTTTTCTACTGTATGAAACATAGCAACATTTATTTATATTTAACTTTAAGCTAAATTTAGAACACCAAGTATTTATAATATTTAAATTGTGTTGTAAGTCTAGTACGTCATGCAACGAACGGATACTAGTATAGATTTTTAAATCATCTGCGTAAGCCAAAACAGAGCAGGATAATGAGGACAGAAGGTCATTGATGTACAACACAAAAAGCAATGGCCCAAGGTTGGAACCTTGGGGTACCCCAGAAGTGGGAATAAAAATATGAGATGAAAAACCATTATAAAATACGTAGTTACACCTGTTATTCAGATAAGATCAAAGAAGTTTCAGCAGTGCGGGACTGAATCCAAATGCGGATAGTTTATATAAAAGTATACCGTGATCAATACTGTCGAAGGCGCTACTAAAATCAGTGTAGATAACATCTACTTGACCCTGATGATCCAAATCCTGGCAAATGTATTGTGTAAGGCTCACAAGATTTGTTACCGTTGATCTACCCTTAACAAAACCATGCTGATACGGTGATATAGATGGCCTAACATTGTTATATATACATGAATATATTACGTTTTCGTATAATTTAGCGAAATTTGAAAGGATAGAAATAGGTCGATAATTTTCAAGACAATTTTTGTTACCTTTTTTAAATACAGGAACTACTCTACCACGTCGCCATAAAGAAGGAAATACATTCGTCTTAATCGAGAGATTAATTATCAGCATAAGAGGTCTTGCTAAGGCACATCTTGCATAGCGAACTATGAAAGATGGAATCAAATCGTCACCCGATGTATTACAATTTGGGAACTTAGACATTAACTGGATCAATTCATCTTCAGTAACAGAAGATAAGGAAAAGGGAACACAATCATTATGACTGAAATTTTGAGGAAATGCTGAGCTAACATTGTAAATAGAAGCAAACCTGTTTGCAAAAGCGTTAACAATACTGCATGGATTATCCAAGACTATATCATTGTGAGTCAAAGTGTTCGGTATTCTTGTAGTACCTTTCCTATTGTGCAAGTATTGAAATATCATTTTAGGGTTATGTTGTAATGAGGTCTCAACTGACCTCAGATATACCTCGTATGCCTCGGAGATTTTAGACTTACACAAGGAGCGTGTTCTTCTAAACTCATTTAAGAAATAGGTGCTATTTGTTGATTTCCATTTACGTCTGTAATACAACTTTAGTTTCAAAATGTTAACAATATCAGTCGTAAACCATGTTGGATATGTTGAGCGCTTGCCAGTTGCAGAATATTTCGGAACACAGGTATCGAAAATAGTTCGAAGAACATCGTAAAACTTTTCTAATGCATCATCTACATTATCAGAAGATTCGATTACAGACCAATCTACGTTAGCAAGATTCTGACATAATAGATTAATATCAGTACGATGAAAGTTGTATCGCAGATTTGTATTGCAAGGAAAAGCAGAAGTACGAGTTGGTAACAAAAAGTTTATAGATATTGACAGAGGAGGGTGATATGGATCAACTGGAACCATTGGAAAATCGTCGGTTTCAACAAAAATTTCAGAATTAGTGTTAGAGATAATCAAATCCAATAACCTGCTGTCACAGTTTCTTACAGAATTGTATTGCTTAAAATCCAACGAGCTACAGAAACAACAAAATGTGCAACATTTAGGGCAAGATTGAGGACTGCTAACGTACAAAGGAAGATTAAAGTCTCCAAATATGACAGTAGGTTTATCAAGCAGTAAAATTTCAAGCGATTCATGAAACAAATCAAATTCATGCTGATTAATAAATGGTCGTATATATATTGCAGCAATAAAAAAAGAGATAGAATTTAAAGAACATTTACACACGATTACATCAATTGCAGGGACAAGTGTAGTAATAAAAGTTGTGTCAATCACTTCATAACTAATAACGTCGCTGAGAGCAACCAAAACTCCACCTCCAGTAGAACGATTGATCGAAGAACACTTTCAAACACTTACAAACTTAACTTACAAATTCGAATCAATCAAGTGGCGTATATTCTAGAGGGCGCTGCTTATTTTATTTCGAAAATATTGTTTCTTTATCGATAATTATGAATTCTGACGCGTGTTTGCTTTATTTGTTCCCCTGACCTAAAATTTCTTTTGAACTACTTACCATGTTTGCAATACTCTGTATTTTATTTCTTATGGTATTTTAATTCAAATTTGAAATATATTGACACGTTCCTAAACATAACACAAATCTCAGTTTATTCGCTGGATCTTTGTCGATACATTCGTTATGCAGTACAAACTAAGACACTCGATTATGTGTAACTCCTTGACTCAATACGATGAGACGAAAGAAATCGAAATGAAATGTTTGCTTTTCTCATCAAACATAGACCTACGTCTGGAGTATACACTATGAAACAGACAAGAAAGCCAATATAGTGGTATTGCCACGGAAAGTTCCACTAACGCAACAAATATTACAAGCCGGAGTAATACTCCGGATGCGCTGTAGACATCACCTAAGCAATATTGGACAGTGCTTGGCGTATTAAACGATAATACCGGACATTATTATACCTAGTAGCTCGTAAGGTATTAGGTTATAAGTGAAGTGGATAAACAGTACCTCTCGCAGTCAGTAGTTTGCATATAGAGTTATAGATTTAAGTACCCCAAGCTACATCCCCGCACGTGACTACCCCCACATGTGACAGTATGATGCCTATAATATGATACTGAGAAGTAGAGTAGGCACAAATAGAGAAGTAGTGTCGTCATCGGCGCAAAGAAACAGTTTTCGTCGGTCGAGTCTATTAATACGCGGTATTTGAAAAATAGGGGTGGACGAGTATCAGCTGAAACCTCAGTAGCGTGCTATAAAATAGTAGCATCGCTAACTGTTGAGATTATTGTAGTTGTTGACGTTGTGGTTATTGTAATATGTCACCTAAGACACATTATCGTTACTATCGGTACGAGAAAAAGAAAATTTAGTAATTTCCATTAGTTCACATTAATGAAACTTTTCAATTTATTTTTACCATTTTAAGTGTTTTTAATTGTTTAAACTACCGACGCTACTGGTACATTTTGCTCGCGCAGCTAATGATGACGACATATGAACTTCTCTTATTGGAGTCTAAGCTATAATGATTTCAAACGCTTGAGATTGACACGTCGTAGATAGGTTGTATTGCACGTTGTGGGTATTTTACCTTTTCTTCTTTATTACTAATCGTTGTCTATTAAAAATATAAAAGCTGTTCTTTTCAGAACACTTTTAAAGCCCATAATACACTATCATAAAAAAACATGAAAAAATATATGTAAATATACATGTAAAAATTGAAAAATTAACTAATAGAACAATACACGTTAATATTTGCAATTATATATATCAAGGATGACAAAGGGAAATCATTTCTTGGTGTTGGTGGATTGTAAGTAAAAAATATTCGCAGTACTCAGAAGCTTAACGTGATAAATTACTTATTCGGTCTGCATTTACTTGTTATCACTTGTTATTTCAAGAATGAATGAATATGATATGGCTGCTGTTGTTATAACAGCAATGAATAGTGTTTTAACATCCTGTGAGAGAAAAAAAAAACAAAAGGAGAAGATTGTGGGTAAGAAAATGGGTTTCTCGCAGCAGACAAGAGAAAAGAATACTAAATCTTGTTAACAAGGAATTATTACATGAAGATCCGATATTCAAAAATTACTTAAAAACACAACACCAATATGATCTACCACATTATTATTACCAACACTAACTACTTTCAAACTTTATAACTTATTACCCCTAGAATACACCAGAAATACACGCGAACGACCTTCAAATTTAGGACAGGTTCTATTTTGTAAAATTTTTACATGTAGAAAAAAATGTAAAAATTTGACAGGAAATTCGTGCTATACACGCGTCAAGTGAGGTTATTCAATAAATGCATGTAGAAATACATGTAATTTATAATCGTGTATTACCCACTTAAGGATTAAATTTCGTTCGTCGTAAGTATTAGGAATAGTACATTTTCCAAATTTATCGTAATCGTAGAAAATAATACGACCATAATTTTCTTTATGCATTTCAGAAAATGCCGGAAAAGCGTTTATGCTCCTAAGCACGAAAGCCAAAAGGTTACGATAGAAATGTTTTATTATTGTACATGTTGGTACAACCGACAGCTTTATTGATAGTACAAGTTTAATATTCCCATCGAGGTCAGCCGCTGCAGATTATCACAGGAACATGAACAGTGATCTCTTCAAACAGTTGACCATGGAAAAATAAGTACCTCATTTCTGCTCCTGGATAGCGCTCCTTACCATAGTATTGTTCTAAATAAACCCCACAATACCTCGTCGAAGAAGTCTGAAATTATTGAGTAGCCACAACATAATCAAATAAATTATGCTACAGAAATGCCAAAGATTGAGTTACTGCAATTGGTATACGTTTACAGCAAAGAAAAAGATTATTAAATCGATGAATTGCTGAGTAAATCTGGGCAATGCTTCGACTACCACCATATCATTGTTATTTTAAGGCAATTGAATTAATTTGCGCAAAAACAAAAAATTACTACAACACATATGTATATTGGTCGAAATCGATATATAGTGATGACAAGGTAAAACAAATGTGGAGCGAAGTCTTAACTATGTACTTGTGATGGAATTACATAGGACAATTGTGTTCAACATACAGAAGATTTCACAAAGAAATGGTACGAGAGGAAATACCACTCATAAAGTTTAAATACCTATCGAACCATTTATAATTCATATTGGCGAGTCAAGTTCTGAGTCGGAAAGTGATTCTTCTAAGTTTTAAGTGGTTTTATTTAACATTTAAATGCATGTTACAGTATCTCTTCTACTACTCTTTATATTGTGAATAATTAGCATGATTTTCATTTTAGTTTCAATTGACAATCCAGTAATCATAATGAATGTTTTTTTTGGTAGGATTCAATGTTTATATTACATTATTTTACATTTATCTTTATTATATTTAAAAAATATAAAACTATTAGTGCCGTAAGCATTTGTGTTTTAATCTCTAATTTAAAATTTTATTTATTTATTTATTTATTTATTTCATTTATTTCCTGACCAGTGGTATTGAAACAGAAACAATAATATAAAATACAATACACATTATAACTGATGTTATCCATCATTAGTTACATATAAAAGCATGTTCCTATACACATAAACATACACACCAACGCCACATTTTCAATATTGTTTAATTATAGGTATTATATTTAGTTGGGCCTCAACATCCGGAGCCAACGGGCAGGTGAAAGAACTCATCCACTGTATAGAGGCATTTGGATTGCAAATATCTTTTCAATTCAGCCCTAAATCGTGTAAGCGAACCCTGTCTCACCGCAGCAGGCAAAGAGTTATAAATCCTAGTACTCACGCAGATATAAGAATTATAGTATTTACCCGAGTTTATAACATTACATCGTATATAACTTGGGTTTCTTGTTGAGTAGCCATGGAAGTCAGCATTGGCATGAAATTTATCAATGTTCCTATGTACATAGGATGCTGCCTCCAACACGTACAGATTACATGTCGTCGGAATACTTAGCTCTATAAATGAATTTCTACAAGTTACTGTGGGGAGTAAATTATGCATTAGACGAATTGCTTTTTTCTGCAAAAGTAATACTGTGTTTAAGTTTTTATTTGTTCCCCAAAATAATATACCATAACTCACGTGTGAATGGAAATGTGCATAATAAATCATTTTCAATGTGGTAATGTCACACGTCTTTCGCATTTTTCTCAATATATATAACGCCCTGTTAAGCTTAGGGAGCACGTCATTTATATGTGAATCCCACTTTAATTTTGTATCTATAGACAGTCCCAACAATCTGCAACTGTTTACGGACTCTACTAATGAATTATTCACTTGCATTGTTATATTTGAAAGATTTTCGTCCACAATAAGCATTTATTTACATATCATTCAACTTTATAAAAAATATCTGTTTATGTCTATTAGAAATTTTTGCAGCGTCCCTTTTTTCTTGTGCACATGGTCTTTTTTTGGATTTACCTTTCTTGTGATATTAGATTTATACTGTTTATTTTTCCGACACTATTCATTTGACAGCGTATATAGAGACAGTAAGTTTTAGTCTTTCACTAATAATAACTACAATTCTGTGATATACTCTAATCGAATGAACTATTCTTGACTCACTATTATGGAAATTTCGTTTAATTCGACCATTAATTACGCTTAGACCCTTACCAAAGGAGTATGTACGTTTATAGCAGTGTGGATCTAAATTACAAACGCAAGAACCCTATTAATTCTAAATAACAAGTTACAATTTACTGCTGCCTTATACAACTACATGAGATATTAGTATAATTCAATCTACCTTCTGGGACCCGCTTTCCTTTTTTTCTAGAATAATCACTCTATAAAATTCGATGTTTTCAAAAACTTACAGCTGAAAATACAAGCATGTACTACGACTATCAAAAAGCTCTCGTGACGTTATAAATCAAAACTTTTGAATAGCTTAAGGCTATAAATAAAAGATAAGTACAAAATGTATATATAAAAAACTGAAACTTCAGGCAAGCATAAAGGTTACCATTTATATTACTGTGATAGAGCGATCCATAGTGGAGCGTGTATAATTCAGTGGGACATTATTTCCTGTTTTGCTCGCTTGATATTTGTGTTGAAAGCCAAACGGAAAACTTTTCAATTACGGTTTAAACAAAGGAAATAAATCAATCCGAGACATATGACATGTAATAGTACATCTATAAAACTCCTATTTGGCAATTAAAAGTGAGGAGTTACATAATTATCTCTAATTTATTGGTACAAATTTGTTTATATAATTAACTTATCAATTTCTAACTTTTCCTACAATTATTATTTTTAAAACTTTTGAATGATAAACATCTAATTATATTATATTAGTAACACATGAGGCTATCATTTAAATACATTATTTTCGAAAAATATTTAATCGATCGGTGATTTTATTGAAAAATCAACTAGTCCTTCTTGGAATTATGATATTAATTATTCATTAAACGTATAAACACGTTAGTATAATGGAGAATAATTTAATTTAACTAACAGTTTTTAACCTCGACTACTCTGTAATCTAGTTACCATCATAAACAAATAATTAATAGCAGTAAAGATTCAACATAATAGTAGTTAGCCTAGAATATACATATACTTATCAAATTATTAAAAAGGTTCAATTTTTGTAAATGTAAGAAAAAATCAACGCTACACTATTGCTGCTATTTGGGTGCAATGCTTTCGAAAGAACGCGATGTGCCTTCATGCTTGTCAAAAGTGATGGGTGGTTAGAAAATTAGATTTAGAAAAGTCACGAATATGAAAGCCATAGAAACAGTTTTTCCTTAAATGTCTAACTATGTACTGCATAAATCCTCGTATGAGTTACGTCAGGAAAAAGTTCTTAGCGTCCCGGCTTAGCCCACTCTGGCGTCGTCCACGAGTAGCACCGGTGAAAAATTGCTTAACAAAAACACTCAAAAAAATATCACCACTCTCAATAATGAAAATGCAATTTCCAAAGTCAAAATCAACAATTTATTTGAAATAAATTCACAATTCATTTACAGACATAAATTAATTGTAAATTCAATATAAATTTTAACTCTCTAAATACCTCTTTTATTCTTATAATTAAATCCTTAACATTACTATCGCCCTCTATTAAAATTAAATTAAACCAACTTCTACTTTACCGACAGTCCCTGTATATGTAAATATTTCAAGGTCATTGACCCACCCATATATCGGAGTAGCTTCCTTGTTATAATTATCAATTTCGTTTTAGTTTTATGTTTAATGAAGTTATTATTAAGTTTATTAACAACAAACAAATATATGCAATCGAATAGTGGAGACCTTATTCGGTAGATGAAAAAGTTGTAACGGAATCAAAGGGTAAGGGAAATAAAAAATTCTAACCTTCAATTTCAGAACTATTATCGCAATCAGATATTACAGCCTCGGGAAACGGACGGAAATCAGGATAGAAGGAATCGTTTGGCCAATCCTAGGATTTAGTAAAATAAAATAAACATTAAAAATTTCAGATACAAATCCTTTAATACACTTGGCATCCTTTTTGAAAAAAAAATCGACAAAACTCTCGTGACGGCTAGGAACATAACTAGTTATTCAAATTTTTCGCGAAAAGTGATTATTTTTTTCATTGGAGAAAATGAGGAATACAAATTTGATAATGACATCTTGAAGAAAAAAAATATTAATGGACCAATTTTCGATCTTTTTACTTTTTTATTAGTTTTCTACTAATGAAATTGATTACATGATTAAATTATATGTTTTTAGACACCAATTACGGCCGAATATTTTACATTAACTCTAAATATTAAGTAAACTGACAACTTAACCTCGATAACACTCTTCTGGTGCATATTTTGGGGTTTTAACTGAATTTACTTTAAAATTCCAATGGTAGTGCCTTTAGTAAACAACTAAAATTGCATAATTTTGACATATGACGTTATAGAGTTAGTTTCTTAACAATAACGAATTTCTATACTTCCAACCTGATTTAATCTGTCTGCTGCTCGGGCTCTTGCTACAATCCGACCATTCTAGTCACATTGCCCCGTACAACAGCTACAAGATCTCCCCGAGGTTCTCCGGCTGGTCTAAAATTCTTAATTCTACCCAACCCCTTGTACAAGTATTCTTTTAATTTTCATTTAAATAAAATAGTGCTTTTATTGTCTCTACACAATACATTGTTATCCAAAAGTATTGGGTTGTACTTATTATCCAAAAGTGCAAGATAAGATGTTTTCTCCGTTTGTAAATTAATGTGTTGCCAATAAAACAAAGACAGGACATCGTGATGTATAACAACATCGTTACACGAAAACTCACATGTTTTTATTGTTGCGCAATGCTTCATTTTGGAAATTTTTAGTTGATTAGAAAATAAATTTAGGAAAAGTGCATTATTTAAAAATTTAAAATTCGAAGCCGTCCATGATGGTGTTATTGACGCCCACAAATATCAATTTGGCAGTGCGCTTCAAAAATTTAACACTTCGAGAAGCTGCCTGCAGCGTGTTCTCCATACTTATAAAGTTAAATTGATTTATTACCTGAAGCCCACTGAACACGGACAAAGAGAATGCTGGATTTTTCAAAGAACATTTTTAGTTGTGAGCTTTATTTTGATCAGCTTTGCTAATTGGCAAATTCCCGCATTTACTGTGTAAAAACATCACTAATTATTGCTGAGAAACAAACCTCAAAACGTGTTACAGTTTGATCAAGAATTTGAGTTGTAGATATCACTATTTAATGTTGACAATGCGCCTGATCAGGCATTTGCAATTAATAGTAGTTCCTAACGCCTGAATTTAAGAAGGCTGAGAAAGAGAACATTATGTCGTACAATATTCCGTTTTAGCTAGAAATTGTCAACTCCTTTGACATTGTTCAAAATTCACAATTAGCCCTGTGGTCTCAGTGAAGGGCATTCTAAGCATGAATTTGTTGCTATAATGCCACCAAGTGAGGTCGACAAATATGCGAACTTATTTAGCAATGTCCACACTTCTAATGTTTGACAGCTATGTACAATCTCGTTTTGTGTAGTTATCTGTAATCGTTGCGACTGATTTAAATATTGGCGCGTTTAGTTTTTGTCGGAGAATGTACCCGGCAGTGCTCCTTGAAGGGTCACGCTTCGTAGGTTAAACTATATTTAAGGCCATGCAAACTTTCAGAGTTATTGAGTTTTGATCATGGCAATCACAATATTCTCGAGCATCATTTTATTCGTTAAGAAACAAAGGTTAAGGGTTTTCTTCATTCATGGTCACTTTAATACCGAATGTCGGACTCGGTTAAAAGGTCTATTATTAGAGTTAGTTCTAAAAACATAATGGTGCGTAATTTGCTTGTGGCAAGATTTCCAGTTCTAGTAATCAGAAATTGCTGATGCCACATGCATCACTTCAAAATACAAAATTTTTAATCAAAAATCTGTACTTTCCATGAAAATAACGTTTTGGGTAATTTTTATAAGTATTAACTTTTTTAATCCTAATGAATAAAATATGTATCCTAGAAATGCATAAGTATAAATAATTTTACCAGTAAAGAATTTCTATTTCAATAATTCTAGTCGAAACGTTGAAAATCATCTTCCTCTAGCTGTTATACATTTGTTCAAATAAAGTAATAAAAATCCTTTATTCGTTCAATTATGTGTGACCTAGGACTGGACTGTGGTTTCTACATGAATCTACTAGGAGGCAAGGACAAGCTTTAGGGAATTTTACAAGTGTGCATGTCTACACCACCAGTAAGTTTAAAGTATGCTTGATCAGTCTAACAAACGTTGTCAAGCCACTGCAGATTCCCTTGAATTTCGGCTATTGTTTGTATGGCGATCTCATTTCTTTTGATTCTATCAGCTTGTTTTAGTTCAAATAGAACCTGCATCTTACATGAATACATTTTAAGTTTGGAGAGTTTTGAAAAGCATTCAAACAGCATGGGCTACCTCTTAAACCATTTAATGTACGAAATCCTTTTAGGCCTGCCATAAAACGCCGTCCACATTCATAATAGCATTGAAGGAGTCCAATGTAAGTTTGCAGAAAGAAAACCATTCCTTTCTACAAATAAATCCCCTTCCAACACGAAAAAAAAACAGTGTATTATTACATATACAACGTTATAACACGCACTTCTTTCTAAACGAGTTTGTTTGTATGACGACCAAAGGATGACAAATAAATCCTATTACCCATGTGGTCGGGTACTAGTACTATTTTTTCAATTCTATAAATTAATACTAATGAGAAGATTAATCATTTAAATTACCACTTACTTTTGAAAAACCCTATATATGCAGATAATATATATAAGACAATACAGTCTAGAATTCTCATTGAGTATTGCTACAATGAGATTAACACAAGGGCCTTTCTAACTTGAATGCACAAACATAAATGAAATTTCAATGTCTCTTTAGTTTGTGTGGCATAGAGTATTGTTTCACGGCACTGATTAGTTATTCACCCAACTCAGAAATGTGTTATTAGATATATTGTAGCAGATATAGTATTGTAGTACTCGTGTACTATTTTTTAATTAAACAGTGAAAATAGAACAAATGAGAAAAGGTTAAAACATTGCATGAACAACTAACAGTATTTGATGGGATAAATAATTAAATTAAAGCAATAATTGCTCCAAATAAAAGTTCCCGATTATATGTATTATCTATACACTTCAGTTTCTAGATTCTCAATGAAAGTTATTACGGTCTCCAGCAGCATCTGTTCCCATTATTTCTCCGGCGGATTTCACACTTCATTGAGCACTTCTGAAAAAGGTAAGCGACAGCACGCACGTTATTTTAATTCATGATATACATATTCAATGGGATTTCCGTCAGACCTATGCGATTTTTAGAGCAATTTACGAATCGAATTCTTTCTAACAAAAAATATATTTTGTGGAGTAAACTTACCAATTAAGGTTAGGTTCCAATATGTTGATGTGAACTACTTCAAACTATTCTCAACAATTATCACCATTTTCGAATTTCAACAGCTATTAAGTGGCCGGTTAGTATAGAATAAAAAACTTCAGATGGTACCCTATCAAGAAAACATGAACATATGTACAGTTAATCAGGAATAGAGTCTGCGAAAGCCGATAGAACATCAAAAGTTCGATTCTAAACACTTGACAATAAATTTGATGGGCATCACGTCGCGGCAATGGAGAATAATTTTGTATTAAAGTCGCATCCAATACTGAAGGTTGGAAATCTCATTCAAAAAGTGATTTTGATAGTTGGGATAGCAAAGAATTTTTTTTTAGGAAAGCCTGAAATGGAAGAAGTTAACCTCTATACATATAATAGTTTAAGTATTTTACAATTTTTCATATCTGAAAAGATGTACGTATTTCCAGTACGATCCAAGACAAACTAGGTATAACGCATTTTTAAATTTACTAAAAATAAAATGTCAATTACGATATTTAATAGGGTTTGGGGGATGTTCTTACTATCTTATCTGCTTCTGCTGGGTCTTGCACATACAGAGTGTCAAGTGAATAATGTCGGCAAAATAAACAGTGTAAAACTAATATCACAGGGAAGTTAAAAAAAATACGATCATATATTAAAATAATTTTTCTTTTAATAATTATCAAATTTTGTTAAATAAATTTTGTTGAATCCGGGCCCAACACGTGTGTACAAGAAAAAGGGACGTTGCAAAAATGTCTAATAGACGTAAACAGATACTTTTTATCAAGCTAATGATATGTAAATAAGTGTTTATTGTACTCTATGAATGCATTTGTTTACGAAGCAGCTTTGCGGCTCTACGAATTGCACATGTGGTCTTGTCACAAATATTCTATTTATAACAAGGTCACACAACAGATCTTATTCATTTCGACCTGTTTCTTTTTTTCGTAGGAATCAGATGTTTTTGTTTTTTTCTTTTTCATTACAGAAACATTCAATATTAAAGTACAACGACATATTATTACCTAATGATCTCGTAATTAATAATTTACTATGTGAGATCATGTTCGTAGTTAATAGTTTTTTTCTTTTCAAATTATTCGTGGTAGTCTTGAAGAGGACTGTTTAATTTGAAACAGGACAAAAACTTATTTTGCAAACAATTTAAATGAGCTACCGCATTTAATTTTTCGGGAAGTACATGTGGCCCAAATAAATTATCGCCCAATATTCCGACCCATACGTTTATTGATGTCCTACGTTGGGATGAGCTCTGATGGATATCTTGTGGGTTTTTAGCGGCCAGACACCCTGTATAGCAGTAACTAATAACGACAATAACAGTTATTGGATGAAAAAAAATTTGAAATTGCAGCAAAAAATTTTCAATGCATCAGTTTTTGGTACTAAAAAACCTAATGTAATTAATTAATTAAGTTAATAGCTTGTCAAAATGATTTTCCATTGTGTGTTAGATTTTTACAATACGGCAAAAGTCTATGTTTCAGTTAACAAGAGAGTGAGATTGATCTTATCACGTATTATCTTCTTATCACTACATTTTCAAATTTAAGTAAAGTGGTTGCGATTAAAGCCGGTTTCCCATAATTCTGTCTCACAGAAGTTTGAACATGTACAGTATAGCCCGAAATAAACAGTACTGAACTTGTAATGATTTTATTGTTTTAAGAAATACATATTACACTTTATTACATGTTCTAAATGTGCTACTCCTCGCTCAAGATAGACTTCATACCGATGTTCTAAGTTTCTCGTCATGTTATGGAATAAGGGTTGTCTCAGGTCCGCGAAGAAGGCTCTACCGGCATCCTTTAATTCATCGATGGTTTGTGGTGCCCGTTTACAAACGGCGTCTGGAGATGTAGGGTCTGGACAATGTGAAGGATAAGGGAAGTCAGTAAATCGTGAAATGATTCTGCTTGGAAAATGTTCTTGAAGAAATTGACGAACGGCGGCAGCAGTATGGCAAGTTGCCCCGTCCTGCTGGAAAAATTGGTCTCTAAATACCAAATTACGTGCACGACAGAATTGACGTAGATCAAGGATAAAGCGTGTTAAAATTTGTATGTACCTCTCTGGGCTAAATGTGCCTACCATTCTCTTCTATAAAGTACGGACCAATGATTCGTGTCCCGAAACTGCACACCAGACACTCACTTTTGCACTATGTAAAGGAACTTCTTGAACCTCATCTGGTCTGGCAAAGCTCAGAAATCGATATGTGCGACGATTTACATGGCCCGGGAAATGGAAATGTACTTCGTCTGAAAACCATACATTTTTCAAAAATTCAGGATTTTCATACTGTAACATAAGAATTTCGGCGCAATATTCCACTCTACTGCGATAATCCCGAGGATGTAATTGTTGATGTACCTGAATCACTTACGAAAATGCACCCAGCTCCTTCAGGATTCTTTGCAAGGAAGTTCTTTTTAAGCCAAGACGCAATGCTGTCCTTGTCTGGCTGGCTTTCGGATTTTCTAAGATTCGCTCAAATACACGTTCATGGTTATTGTTGTTGTTAACTGTCCTGGGACGTCCTGAGTTTCCTTTTCGTTGGCGCAATACATTACCCGTATTTCTGAACTTTTTAATCACATTCAAAATTACAGTATTACTTGGAGATCGTTTATTAAACCGTTGTGTGAATTGATCACAGACGTATCGCAGACTTGCACCATTACGCCGGCCGATTCCGTATGAGCGGAAATAATGCTCTACCAGAAACACTTTCTCCTCTGTACTTAAGACCATTTTTAACAATTAGGCCCTACTAATTAATTGTTTAAGGTTTACTTGACAGGTCTATACTAGTATACTAGTTAACGTGGGTATGACAGCGCGCACATAGAGACACCTATGTTTCACATTCAGTACTGTTTATTTCGGGCTATACTGTATGAGGCATTTCATGTAGCAATAAGTAGCAAGGTCACATTATGTAAGATGCTAATCTCGTTCCAGATTACTGAAGGGTGATTCTGTATTTAATGTGTTTCTAGAGGGTGAATACGATCCCTAGTGCTTCTAATAGGTTTACATTCTCCAGGTTTGCGCTGATTTGGAGAACAGTAGTATTATATTTAACCTCGAGTTGGCAAAACCATTGCATCACCTAAGTATTTACCAGCAATAATTTAAAGAATAAGCCAGCGGAGGAAATTCAAAAAGAAATAGAATATCTCACTAAGGAAACATTAAGGTGATAACAAGGGACAAAAATATTTTGAATGGAACGTTGGAGTTTTGCTTTTGTAGGTAGAATACTGTGTACGATCACTAGTGCTGCTGATAGATTTGCATTCTTATACTATATGCCAATTTGGAGACTTCAAAACAACCATAATCATTTGTTTGCATTGTAAGAGGGATTCACGACAGACCCATAAAGTAGTACTTACTACTTGCAATTTAAATATTGTACATTACAAACACGATTTCCTAAGAGAAAATTAATTCCTTACTTACATTAGTGTATAGAACGGATACAGAGTGGTTAATTTTTGAAGGTTGGCACAAGTTTCATTTATCACAGCTACGCTGGGAGTACATTCTCAACGAGGCATCTGTAAAGTATGTACATCATTCATAGGAAATATATTTCAAATAAACAGTGGGTATTATGAATAATAATTACGATAACATCGCTTAGGGCAAATGAGTATAATACACTGTTTACGTATAAACTCCACTGTAGTTTACAGTTTGACAATTTATTTTACAGCGTATGAACTCTGCTTAAAACTTTACAATTGAGCGTTGTTGTATTCGTATAGTAAAAGCAATAATCCGTAAAGGTTATTGTCGCTACACTTGACAAACTTCAGAGTTGTACATTTGTAGTACATCGAGTCAGAAACTCGACTAAAATAGTGCAGTAAACGAAGCGTTAAAGTATAAACTTTCAAGTTACGCCACTTATTCTGACAAGGGTAAACACAATCACACGGCTAAAGCTTGGTCCTACGACATTATTCAAACCCGTACATTTTGAAAGTCATAAAATAAGTTTAGGGGCATTTGAAGGCAAGATTATATCAGGTGTTCACAGGTTCCTGTACGCAAGTGTACTATATGTACCTATTTAAGTAGTTCAGATTCATTAGTTAATTTCAGGAAAATTTCAATCTAAACTACCAAACAAGGGAGACGGAATATTCGGACTAAATGGCGAGAACAAATTTAGTTTAATGGCGCTATAACTACTAATGAGTAAGAAAGTGTATTTTAAAAAGAATCATCAGTGAGTGCTTGATAGCTTGATGAAACTTGTAAACGTCCGTAACGTCATTTAACGAAATAGGTTTTCTTTTACGAAAGCTAAAACGTAGTTATAAGAGAAAAAAAACTTATTTAGATAAGATTCAGCTACGGTGAAAATTCTGTTCGGAAAGAATAAACCAATCAACTACTTAATCGCGAGTTATTGCTGCAGACTTTTTCTTTCAATGTTGATTCTTTTTTTAATACCAAGAGTTTAATTTTACATACTAAGTGTTCTTTTTTTCAGACACAATCTTTCCCGGTCTTTTTTTGTGATCAATTTTTTTACAGGTGCTATAAATATATTATAATAAATTTTCCTACGCTACCGATAATCATCGACGTCCATCACTATGTTGAAAAGTAACAACATACCTTATTGTGAGATTGGCTTTAGCTGTTAATATTTTCATTAGGGAGAAATATCGAGAATAGCACACAACAAGGACTACCTTGCAAGGAACACATCAAGCTATGTTTTTTGTTTAATTGTTAATTTTAGAAGAAATTTAGAATTTAGTTAGAAATTTAAGTAAGAAGTAACTGTCGCTGACAAGACTTGTTATAGAATTAAAAGCTTATTACGAGCTCCGGCAAATTTTCCTAAGTAATTGATAATTAATCCTGCAGCTGAAGTTTTAAATCTGATAAGGAAGGCAAGTTCGTCAGAGCCGTCCTAAAGATTATAAAACTAAGTTACGATAAATACGTATTTCAATCAAAATTATTGTTTAGATTAATTTAAAAAATGTTCATAGCAAACTAATAATTACCACATTAATTGCAATTACTTTTACAGCAGTAGTAAAATCTGGAAGTCAGATATACTGTCTAGTTACTCAGTGAAATATCTGAGGTAAAAGTTTTTAAATTTCTTGAAGAAACATATAACGAAATACATACATCCATATAATATTACGAAATACTAAATTTTTTCCTTTTCCCGTAAGCTGTCGAAAAGTCTGTAGATGACCGGTATAAGTTATAACACAATCATTGCCTTAGGCATTCTATTATATATCTGACCGTTGTCCCTGAATTTCTATCTGCCTTCAATCGGCTTGCAGATATTGTTTTGAGAATTACATAAAAATAAGAGCTATCCTGAACGAGAGCAAATCTCCTAGATAAAAGAATATCTTTTTATGAGTAGAACTCTGCCGTTTCAATAGATTGCCGTATGTTTCAATATCATACGTAAATGAAAAACGTGCCGTTTTGTTCTATAACTTATATACAGGGTTACCTTTAAATAGTAGCTAAACCACGCGAATCTGAAAACTACGTACTTGTAAATGTATAACTGAAAATTTAAAAAAACGCAGTTAAAGTCGGTCCATTTCCTTGTTTATCCTGCATTTATACAAATATTGTTGATTTGATTGCTGAAGAAATAATAAAAAGGACTGTGTAAATATTAAGTGCATACACAACAGGGCGGTACATTATCTAGTATACAGGGTGGTATAATTAGGTTGTTGTACATATACGCGGGTGGTATATTAACAGTGTTGTATATAGAGTGGTGCATACTCGCGGCTGTATACAGGGTGATATATATACAGTATTGTATGAGTTTAGCGGTTTATTAAGTTACGAACTTAATACATTTATTTATATACTGCACGGATGTATTTAAAGCGATTCGTAGAGAAAAATATACGAATATGTTAGGTGGAATAAATTTTAAATTTAATTTTGCAAAAATTTATTTAATTCCTTCCGAACAGAGATTCATTTTGAATTACTTATTAAGATCGTTTCTCAAGATGGCATAGACTGAAAATGCTTTACGTATAACCTGAAACATAATATAACAGGAGATAGTTTAACTTACTGATGTGGATGTTTTCGTGTTCATTTGGATCATTCTTCCAGCTGACAGATCATTTTCGTGCTGCACTTTCATCATAATAAAAAGCAGGAGCTTTTTTTGCAAAGTCCTTTCGTACCATAAAGATTTGTATGTAGCACTGGAAATCTCAGAAAACTTCTTATCATGTATTTAATAGTGTCGTCAAATGTAGGTTTTCGCCTTTCTTCCAACTCGTTTTAATGGTGGTGAAATTAGTCCTTTAGCTTTATATTTACCAAGAATACGGAAAACACTTGACTTCGAAACACTTACTATTATTGTTAAATATAAATATATCTACATATTCATAACAATTTATGTATGTTAGTGTTTGCAATTTGCACTGTTATCTGTGTTTTTTTTTATTGTAGGATTACTGCCAATAATTTTCTTGTACATGTTCAGTATAGCGTTTCCTGTACAGAGAAATGTCCACGCCCCAAAGTAACACATTGGCGATGGATAATCCACTTGTACTAGGCTGTGGATTCATTTTTACCATCAACTAGTAAAAAAAAACTGATTTTCTTGTTTAATCGTAGTAGAAACACAAAAAGATGAAAAAGATTTACTCAATCAGCTGTGTCTACAATATGGCGTCGTTAAAGTCTAGCAAATTTGGGCACTGGAAACATGACCGGCAATAAACCATTCATAAGTCTATATTTTGGCGGGCTATTTTCGATTAGGTCCTCTTATTAAAAAGGTTTAAACCATACTAAAAACGTAAATAGCAGCGTTGTAGTTGTCAGTTGTTGATTCTTATATGTAAAATGCGTCAAGGCCGGACTAAACTAAAGAAAAATCATTTTCTCGTTCTCCGTGCACATATGTAAACCAGAGATATAGAGTAAAGAGAATGCTCATAAACTGCGCATCCAAATTTTGATGTACACACTGGGAGTCGCTATTTTTAACTTTCAGACTACCAACATACTTAAAATTTAAGGTTGTAAACCCATAGATGAAATATTCCCTACAAAATAATCAGAGAAATAAGAGTAGGAAAGATGCGCATAAACCACAGCGCAGCAAAATTTTGATTTTGTTTATGTTACCTAGGTTACGCATATATAACTTTTTCGGCTTGTTTTTGAATTTATGAAAAACAATTTGTGATTTTTGAGGTTACATTTACATTTTCAGTTATTAAGTTGAGTATGTTTAACATCCCGTCTACTGTAAGCGCGTGTAAGAACGTAAGCGTTTTAGGGTGGATTTTCATCATTTGATTTTATTATACATGCATGATTTCTTAATTTTACTTATGTTTTCTTACGGGAAGGTTATTGCAAGAGTGTTTAAAAGTAGTAGAATATCGTATGCCTAATATTTATAATACTCAAATTGATAAATTTTTAAGTCTAAAGTAAATATTTTGAAAGTTTTTAGATAAATTAAATATAATACACTTGAATTATATGTATTATTTTAATAACTTGAGTCAATAGCTATGCTTGTTCAATTGAAAATTACTGAATTGAATAAAACCATGGGTTAGAACCAACTATTCATAGCATTATTCTGTAGGGAATGCCAAGTATACAAGTTTGCAACATTGAATTCCAAGTAAGTTGGTAGTATGAAGCGTAAAAATGGCGGCTTTCAAAATTAGACATTCGCGCATGTTATACGAGCATTCTCCCTACTCTATATCTCTGATGTAAACTCACATAATTTCGTATTTAGGGTTGACTCGTAAATATCTGTCACCCCCTTTTTATTTTACGCTATTTAAACCTGACCTGATATATGTAAGGTTAATATATCTTACCTCTATCGTTACCGATGGGAACAATAAGCTCGTAATGAATTCTATCTAGAAAATGTACTAATTGATTACTGAAACATTACAATAATTGTAGTTGCGCCGATGCCGACAATACGAACACCAATATTGAATTATCTGGATCGAACACATTAATTGTATAATTGGTTTTACTGTCGAACGAAGTTAGTTAAATTGACCTAGCAATAGGTGTGTGCTAGGTGAAACATGTTTACAAACATTTTCTGTACAATTCGAGTTATTTTGTTCGGAAGCAAACAATAGATGGAGACAGCTACATTACCTGTATTTCAGATTTATATCCAAATAAAAAAGTGTTTGTAATGTCATTTCGCTTAATAGAGCACAATATGGGTACAATATAATGCTTCATTTGCTTTGTAGCAATCAAAAACACAACCATAATAGATAATTGCTTATAGCTGTAATAGCTGGACATTAGAGGAGGAAAGTATTGGTGCTGCAGTATAAATCTAACAGTATTAATCGATTCCTTTTTGTTGTATAATAACGCCTTTTATAGCGCAATACTAAAGTCTACTAAAAATATAATAGTAAAAGCACTGATATAACGTAATTCTGTATAAAATTTATGCTAATATTTGTTAAAAATTAAAGAAATTTAGCAAAAAACAAACTGGGATTCCAAAGTAATTACCTTAGATTACTCAATTGCCTACGCCCAAGTAGTATAGATCAACGTGGATACACAGATTATAATCTGCATTTGTAGTAAGTACATAAGTGCGGAGAGCAATTCTGCTGCCATCTATCAATTAAACAATCTATAGGAGACGTTTATCTTTGAAAACATTCCATAGTGTAATCTATGGTATACCAATAGCTTTAATGTGATGTCCTCTTTATAGGGATAAAAAAAGAATGAACATATGTTTTCTATCAGTTAACAAAGTCAATAAATATGCATGCTATTCGAGTGGACAATTGTGTGTTGTATGCTATCGCTGCCTAATGGCAAGCACCTATCACTGTTCTTTACCCTTGCCTAACTAATAGAAAATGCTATCGTCACACCGATCTTTTCAGTTTCACTTAATTCTACGAAGCCCTGATTCCGTACCACTGCGAGATATACGCAGTTAGAAATCTTAATTGCGGTCAGTAATAATTATTAAAATGGAGCATTATACGGCCGAAAAAAAACTATTTATGGTAAAACAGTACGGTCGCAATTCAGTAGAAGATATATGCGATTTATTTTCAGTAAATTATGCCGAAACATCAATTCCTAGCGGGAATACTAATTGCTACACGCACGCTTACAGTTGAAGTCCCGCCCGTTTTTAGCCGACCAGAATGCAATCCACAGGTTGCAAATAATATCTCGGTATGTTAACGCATGCTGTGGTACTTAATATGCTATCTACAATATTAAATTATTGTCATTCTACATTTTTAAATTTCTAATTTTGCAATGCATTGTATACGAACACTTTTGGATTGCAATACATGTAGAGATGTAAAATTGTTAAATTATGTTTGCACATGTTTCTATATAGTGTTTTGTGCTATTACAGTATTTAGATTACGTGCGATTGTGATAAATGAATATTATAATTATTGGTAATAAGGTGGAAATATTCATTTGGTTTAACCATATCATTTTGTAAGTACTATCAAAAACATATTAGTCGATTCAAACGGCAATAAAACGCGTCTATTGTAGGCTGTCAGTCCAGCATCGTTATTCAGGTAAATATATCTGGGCAATTGTAATAAGCCATATAGCCCCGGCGAAAAGGTAGCGAATTCATAAAGAAATCTAACAATAAGCTAAGTGATTTATGAATATACGAGGGCTATTTGTTTTTTAACCTCCGATTGCACAGTTTGACGGCCAGACATACGGCAGGTGGTTGGTGTGCGTAGTAGACGACTGCGCATATCCCCTCCACACGCTCTGTAACTGACGAGTCTAACACGTCATTTCCTGTTGAGTTCTAGTCACATCAACAAGTGTGAATTGAGAGCTGTTATTCGTTTCTTGCAGGCAGAAAGAAACATTGCTGCAGAAATTCATCGAAGAATTAGCCGAGTGTAGGGAAACAGCTTTATGAGTGATAGCGTTGTTCGTGAATGGCGTCGAAAGTTTAAAGAAGCCGAATTGGACGGCGAAAATCGGGAAAACCGAATTGATGTGCATAATGAAGGAAGTTAAGGACGCAAATCTGTCGCTAGAGACGACATTGTTCAAGGAATTGACCAGGCGGTTAAGGAAAATCGAAGGTTCACCATAAGTAAATTATTGATGCCATTTCCGATGAAATTAGCTGGGTCTCAAAGATGTTTACTGAAAACCACAAAACTCGACGAATAGCTACAGCGTTGGAGTTGCTTGACAGCTACAATAAGATTTTTTGACATCCATTGTGACAGGTGATTAGACATGGGTTCAATATGACACGTCCAAAACGAAACGGCAGTCACAGCAATGGATGCACACTAATTCTCCAAAGAGACCCACAAAATTCAAACGAACCTTCAACAACCGTAAGGTTATGGCAACTGTTTTTGAGACCAAAAAGGTGTGTTGCTTGCGGAGTTTAAGCAGCATGGGACAACAATTAATGCAGATTCATATTGTGAAATTTTGCAACACTTACGGAGAGCTATTCAAGCTAATGCCCATCCTTACAGAGCTCGTGTAACGCAACGGCTTCTTCAGCAATTTGAATGGGACATGTTCGAACACGTACCATATAGTCCCTACCTAGCACCGAGTGACTTTCATCTTTTCCCTGAACTGAGGCAGTGGCCTGGGGGGAGCGTTTCCAAACTGACGTGGAGCTCAAAGAAGCCGTCACAACTCACTTACAATCATTGGCGGCAACATTTTATGAAGACGGTATTGAAAAGCTTGTTCACAGATATGACAAATGCCTTAATCGTCAAGGTCAAGACCGCCTTTTTATACAACACTTGTAAATTCAATCGCGAAAAGGCTAAAAATGTGTTTCTTTAGAGCTTTTGTTTTTGTAAAAACTTATCTGATATATGTATATTTTTTCTTTACTACTAATTTAAACACTTTCGTCGGCTTTCTATTAACCATGTCACGTTTATGTTGTGACAACTTTGCACCAGCATGTATCTTATGTAATCCCTCTATCACCCACCCAACACCTTAAATACACAGTGAAACCAAATGCTAGACTAAAGTATTTACCAAACCTGTATACACTATGATTGATGTATATGGTGATGTATGTGACACCTGAGTATTGCTGCTGGCTACTTCCCTGCAATTTTCTCATTAATAGTTTTTGATAACGCTAAAAACATTTTTGTGTTTAGTCGCATTTCATCCTTTCAACACATATTCCAATGGTTTTGCTTATTAAAAAAAATAGGAAAACTTGATTTGTGGAGAGGTAGTTTAAATAATGTAGAGAAAGGATTGATTAATACATATGAGTGCATTTAATATAAAAGCTGGGAAGAATATTTATTTTATATTGGTATAAAGTCATGCTTCGGATATTTTCTGGTTGCCATTACTTCTTCAATGCGGAACGCAGCAGTTTCCACTAACTCATCTATATAAAGCATTTCAAACCGCTTGAATTTTATACAAGCGCAAATTCTTGATTTAACTTCATCTTTGTAAGCATACTAAAGTGGTTATGATTTGACAAGCCATTAAAGGGTAGCTCCAAAGCAATACAGCTGACTATTTGAATAAGTTTCCTCTGTTGTTGAGTGTGGTTTGTATATAAAAATTAAGTTGATAAATAACCTGTGCTAGGGGTTCCCAAAATGTAGGACTGTCTGAGAACGTTGGTATTCAATGAAATATATTTTTTGCTAGTAAATGTGGTTCTCAACCACATGCATAGCTCTAAATTTCGGCAATCTGTGGCGCAGAAAAAGTTCTGCTTTCCTATATAAGTTTAGTAATTCTGTAATTCTATCAATCTCAGCGCTTTATCACGTATCGCAGGTAATGTATTACGTTGCAGAAGTTCTTAATCATAATAGAAACATCAATTTTGAATAGTTGAGTGTAGGCTTTCACGACCGCAATCCATAGTAGGTATGTTTTTTCGGGTCTTGTCGCGTAGGTAACTATTCACTGTCTTGACGTTTCGCTGATTGTGCTATCAGCTTCTTCAGAAGTTTTCTAAAGACTGTTTCTAAAGACTGTTTCAAGAAGCGCAGTTCACAAAATATGGCAGAAGTTTATACAGAAAGGTACAATAGAAAATTTAACGGGCAGAGGTCGAAAAAAAGCTACTACTCAAAGAGAAGATGTGATAATTATACGGCAAGTAAAGTATGATCCAACAGTTTCTTGTCAAGAAATTAAAGAATTGCTTGAATTAAATATTTCTGAAAAAACAATTGCGCATAGATTAAAATCTGATCAATACAAGGGTACATCTCGTAAGAAAGCGTATTTTAGCAGCGTAGGAAGTATGGAGAAAACCGTCCACTGCTTATGAAAATAAAAATACCATTAAGACAATGAAATTCGGAGGTGGATCCACGGAATGGGAAATTTGGCTTGAGTTGAAGGTATTATGAATGCAGCGTCCTTTATCGATATTATTAATGAGAATTTGGAAGAATCTGTGGTGAAAATGGGCTTGGAAATTTTATTCTTGTTTTATTTATAATATTTTATTATTAATGTATTTGCTTTGTTATATTAGAATGTTTTTGGATATTATTTATGTTTAACCATTTGATCTGCTGGAATATCATATGATTTTGTAAATATATATGAGTAAAATTTATAGTTTAATTAAAAATCGCTTAGTATCCACTCAATTTTGTCGGTGACTGTATCTGTAAAGTACATATGCTTGATGTGGTAAAAGTAACATACCAAGAGTGCATTTTTATAAAACCAAGTCCGTTTAGTTTAGCTTATTTCCCTTATTTTGTGCTGGTAAAATTTATTTTGTAGAGAAAGTTTATATGATGATATATTTCATTGTCTGCTTAAGCTTTCCAGGACATATAAAAAGACACATAACAAAATTTCAACACACATATTCCTACATACTGCTGAAATACAAAGACAACTTGTTAAACATTTAAACGATTGTAGCTATGATAATAGTTAGAATTACTCACCACTTCTTTACTAGAATGGACGTAGCTAATACTTTTAGTTTTTTTTGTTGGCATAGATTTTAGTTTTCTACGTAGGACAAATCACACTTTTTTTTAATGACAATTAGAAGAGTAATAAATTCCTTCGATTGATTTCCGGAATTTCAAATTACTTATAACTAATCTCACAACATAAATAGTGGAACATTAATGCAGCACATACCACAAAACTGAAGCAAGAAACTCAGCCTCTGTAAATGTTCTGCTATTATACTGAGTAATTTTTATCTTGAGACAACAGAATATGTCTAAAACACTGCATCAAATAAAAAAAGATCTTAATAGGATTTGTTATAATATTGATGTTCAGTGAGTGGTGTCGAACTCCTCACCACCTCTCTCCCCCAGAGTGGGAAGGGGGACAATTATGAAATCTTAAATGGGAACCCCCATTTTTTATTGCAAATACGGATACTACACTATCAAGTATGTAGTTTTTGTTTGAATTTTTTTTTCGATTCGTAACGTAGAAAAATTATTCAAAAAAGAGAAAGTATATTTTTTTTTAATTTTAATATTAAAATAACATTTCAAAAAGCCAATCAACAACCAAGAACTTTACTTTATAATACCAATTTCAGAAAATGTGTTCGAAAATCTGCCAACAGCGTCGTGATCATCAATCTACATATTTTCTCAACCAGTTGTTTCACTTGTAAGCCGCGTTTAATTCTCCTTTTACAGTCATCGAATGATTTGTCACATACCATTTTTACATTTCTTTGAACAGCGGTATTAAGACTATTTTTTTCTCGCATATTCAGCCGAATTTTGCCGTGTTCTAGAAAACAGTCGCAATAAAGTTATAATCAGCTAGAACTTGTCTAGAGAGGGACGAGTCATGATTCCGCTTGTTCACACATTCTACATCGCCGCTATATTGGAGACCCTTCAATTCGTTTTACGGAAGCCGGTCAAGCGAACTATGCATACGCCATGTGGGATTGCATTTGTCCTTTTAGTGTTGTCAGTTTTTACTCATTGTTAGTCTTTTTTATCTATACTTTTTGTACCTTTCTCCGATTGTTCCTTCAATGTTTCTAACGTTTAACCAGTTACACTTCACCGTATTTTATTTTGATCTACTCATGCAGCGCTGATCTGCCAGAAATTAAGTGAGCAGTTACTTCAGCATACAAAGATACAAGTATGCTCGTTTCAAAACGAAACACCGTTAAAGCCGCGCATGACGTCAGTGCAAGGCAAATTACATTTGAAATTTACTACAAGAGAGGTTAAAATCGCTGGTTTTGTGGGCGGAATTTGTATTTACGAGGGTAGTTCAAATTTAAACCGGAATTTTTTAATAAAGGCGCGCAAAATTTAGTGTCGTAAAAGTGGCTGCACTGGACCTTAGACTGGTCTGTTACGAAGCGTAGAGAACAGCTGGGATGGCGTAACCTCGCTTGTTAGTGTAGTTAGAGCCATAAGCGAAGAGGATGTGCCAGTGTCTGTTACGCAACGCATCATTAATCGTTTTTTGGTCAAAGATTATGTAAAATCCGCGGAAATTTATCGAAAATTACTCGAGCAGTTCGGAGATGAGTGCCTCTCCAAGTCTCCAAGACTCAAGTGTATGTATGGAGTTCCACGTTCCCAAAAGGGCCGAGAAGTGGTGGCAACCTTGCCACATGCGCGGCGCCCTAGAACAAGTGTTACCGATGGGAACATCAGCACTGTCGAAACACTCATTTTGGAAGACCGACGCAGTACTGTACGCGATATGGGTAAAGAATTGGGCATCAGCGTAGGTAGTAATGACCAAATAATTCATGAATGGCTCGGTACCGCAAAATTCACAGGCTGGGAAGTTAGCACGCGTCTCCTGCAGCGGTATGAAGAGGAAGGAGACAAGACGAGACTTCGGTTCACTACTATAGTCCGGAGAGTAAACGCGCGTCTATGGAGTGGAGGAAGAAAGACGAAGGCGCGCCAGTTAAAGCGAAGGTAGAATCCTTCGTGCGCGAATGGTTACGTGACAAGTCGATAGATTCTTACGAAAAAGGCATCCGAAAGCTATCGGAGAGGTAGCAAAAGTGTGTAGAGTGTGACGGAGACTATCTAGAAAAACTGTAAAAAATTTCAGCTCTGTAACTTAATAATAAAATTTTTATAGCAAAATTCCGGTTTAAATTTAAACTACCCTCGTAACAATTATTGCTTTGCAATGACGTATGCATAAGATGAGTGTCGGCATACCTGTATCTGTGTATCCTGAGTTACTCTAAAAATGTACGCATCATCTTTTTCATATTTCCCAGCAAGACGGGGAAATGACGTCCTAGCATGTATAAAAGCGTCACAAGATGACGCTTGTCCAAACACTCGCTACTCGTAAAATTCCGATTAATCCAGGATCATTTACTGCGAAACGGCAAGGGATCACATTAAATCCAGAATATATCCTGAGATGACTATATAAAACACGCAACGAATATATACGTATGTATGATATATGGATATCTGTATATATGTTTGTATGTACATATGTGCTATTGCCTTCTCGGACGCATATGGATAAACCTCGCTTTGTTTGGAGTTTAGTTAAAGTGAGAGCCAATGTCCAGCGAGCGGTCAATTGCTCTTCAAATATTTAATACTAAATATAGGCGTAAAAAACGTGAAATTTAAAAATGTACGTATTCATCTATATTCACGATGTAACCTTTCTACTAACTTCGTCGGATACGATACGCCCATAATTAAGTTTCAATTTATCTGCTATTACTAAATACTATTAATGGTTCATATTCCAACAACCACTAAAGATTGCAATTAACAGTTAACGAACTTCTTTTAAGATGTTCAAAATGCATTAAAGCAGCTTGTTAGGTGTGTTGCATAGTTCGTGGAACTTGCTAAATTAGTTTCATAGAAATTTCTAACAATTTCGAGGTTGGAATGAACTAAAGATCTCTTCTATTTTTTTTGCGAAAAGTGCATGGATTGCGCTCCATATATGAACTAGACAAATATGTTGAAGGGTCTCTTTCAAAATCGATGTTCGTTAACATCTTAGAAACCACAAAAGCATTACTATATACTGGGTGTCCATTTAAGACTCCGGTCTTTGATTATAGCTATATCGTTAAATCAATAGAAATTTTGATTGATGTGGATAAAAGGAACACATTTTAAAATTAATTTGACTTATACTGGGTTTCCCAAAAAGCATACCACATTATTATCACTTTTTTTTTATTGAATTACCTACTTATTTCTATTGAACTGACTGTACTTTCAGATGCTCCGTTCACACCTACAATAATTTTGCTTTAAAATGCGACGTTGCCAGGTTATTGAATTCTAAAGTCTAAACTGGCATCATTTTATCTTATAAGCGTGGCGCCCAAAAATATTATTTGAATATAAATATCTTCAATTCTATTTTATGCAATTTTTTAAATGGAATGCCCTCTATCTAGTAGTATGTATCGATAGGGTGATTATTTACCTTTAAAATGGTAGCAATGTTTCCACTTTTACCTTTGACAATTTTTTTAATTGCAATTGAAGTGTCACAAATAAGAAAATGCGTAATTGCTACGTGTGTTTGATTTGTTGTAATGAGTTCAATTAAGTAGGCGATTGTGAATTCTGATGTTTGCTAAGTAAACATCGAGTTACTACACGCTAGTAAATAATATTGCTGTTTGTGATAGGACCTAGAATTAATAGGAACGAAGGCTAATTGATCTTAATAACAAACCTTGCCTGCCAATCCACCTCTCTAGAAATTGTTCTGATATATGCTCCCTGACATTTCCGCTGAAGTGAGCTGGAGCGCCATCAAGCTGCAGCCACATCTGCTGCTTCACAAAGTTAGAAAGATGTTCTGTTCACCGTGGAAAATAGTCCCTTAGGAAATTTAAGAATACTTTCCCGGTTACACTATCTTCAAAGAAATAAGGCCCAACCACACAATCATGTACTACGCCGGCACAAACATTGACGCTCCATTTATGTTGAGAACTACCAAGATAAATTTTGTAGGGATTTGTCGTTTTATAAAAATGAGAATTAACATGTTCACAAAACCATTTCTGAGAAATGTGCACTCGTCTGTAAAGAGCACAATTAAAAAAAATGTTTTCGGCTATTTGTTGCTGTGCCCTTTGGCAAAAGTAATCTTTTCTGGAAATCATCATCGGGAAGTTCTTAACGCAATTGCATATGGCAGGAATGGAACTTATTGCACTGAAGACACTTCCCAACGGATGATAGATCTTTACTTCATTCTCTTAGGCTAATTTGTGTGGCTACCACTGAAAGACAGATCGCCAGTTGATTTTCTTCATTTAAAACCTATGGCTTCCAGTATGATCAAATCTTTCTTTTAGTGCCTGCAGCATTCTTTCATCAGGATGTCCATTGTTTGGATACTTTTACACTCGTGAAGCCAAAAGGCAGTTCCCAAAACATTCACCAATAACGTAGACCATGTTTACTACCTCTTGACGAGAGTATTTCATTGTGGTTCACAAACGGCAATATTATTTATTAGTGTGTAGTAACTCGATGTTTACTTAGCAAACTTCAGAATTTACAATCGCCTACTTAATTGAAACTATGACAACAAATCAAACTCGCGTAGTAATTACGCATTTTCTTATTTGTGACACTTCAATTGCAATTAAAAAAACTAGTTAAAGGTAAAAGTGGAAATATTGGTACCATTTTAAAGGTAAATAAATACCCTATCGATACATACTACTAGATAGAGGGCATTCCATTTAAAAAAAAATGGCATAAAATAGAATTGAAGATATTGATATTCAAATAATATTTTTGGACACCCTGTACAATAAAAACACAACATTCCACGCGTATAAGATAAAATGGTGCCAGTTTAGACTTTTTGCAAAATTGCATTCAAAATAAATAGAACATGATGCGGGAATTAAAGTTTAACTAAAGTACTGATTTCGGCAAAAAAAAATAAAGAATTCAATAACCTGGCAATGTCGCATTTTAAAGCAAAATTATTTTAGGTGTGAACGAAGCATCTGAAAGTACACCCAGTTCAATAGAAATAAGTAGGTCATTCAATTAAAAAAAGTGATAATTACGTGGTACGCTTTTTTGGGACAGTCTGTATAAGTCAAATTAATTTTAAAATGTACTCCATTTATCCTCATTAACATACCGTCAATCAAAATGTCTATTGATTTAATGATATAGCTACAATCAAAGATCGGAGTACTAATTGGGCACCCTGTATAATAAAAATTATATACGAATCCATATTGTACAAGGTGTTGTTTAAACTGAATGGCAATGGCGGATATGCGGACTCGAAATAAATATACTATACGTTTTGGACAAATTTCTGTAAGGGAAAATGTGCATTAAGTAAGACTCATAGTAAGAAAATATAAGGCAACGTAATTCCACAGTGTGGTACAATGTAGAATTATAATTAATTATATTATAACATCGAGATTCATTAGAGAGATCATTTGTCATACTGTCTTGATACTCATTTGTTTACCACTGATTACAAGACCCTTTTCTGACATTTAACACTTCGCTGTTTTGAGTAAAATTATGTTCCCAAAAATTTATGTCGATGCTACATAGGTGCTGTTAGAGAACTTTCATTTCAGCATAAAGTACGTAAAATGCAAATTACAATCTAACGTGCTATGATCAAGTGGAGGAAATAACGACATTGATGTCGAGAGTAGCATGCGTTAGAATAAAATAATAAAAGGCATACATGAAATAGGGCAAAAAATTTAAGAATACAGAGAGTTCAGAGTATGGTAGACACATATAACGTAGATTGCAGTCACGGTGAATTTAGAGTTTTATATATAGGAAAGAATGAGTTGAGCATCTTCAGGTAGTACCGAGACAGTTTTATTGGATATTCTACGTCTATCGCACGTAGTGCCACTAGTTGCAAGTAGCTTAACTCAAACAGCAAAAGTTCGTTCTACTTACATTTAATTTGCTTTCAGAAAAGATATCAAAAACTCGTAGTGACTATTTCCTTGTATTGGATAGCTCTTACACAACTTAGCGCAATAGTCTAAGCTTCTCATTATAATCGGGTGTAATTTTTTACTATTGGAACAACTAAATAAAATACACGTTTTATTTTTTTGTCATATAAAACATGGTGTACTGGGCTTTGTGGATTTGCTTTTCGTGCAGAATTTTTTCTCTCTTGGTACGAGACCTTATTGCACCTGCGCAAAGAAGTTTATAAGGTAGTCGAGAATTAATCTACCTAATTTGGGCCAGTTTCCAAGTAGCAGTTCCTACATAGGGAGTAGTTTACTACGTCTGCAAGATGCATGTGATTATCTAAAAGTTATTTTTCCAATAGGCTAGCAAATTTGCAGTTGGCAGGAGCCAAAATTGTGGAAAAAGTTACCAGTGGCTGTTCACTGGGGTCATGCTGCGGTCCTGGTTTTTGGAACATCCAATATAACTTGCTATTTAATCTAAACTATTAGAAGAATACCAAAATAATAGCATTTGCAGACGATGTAGTAATGCTTACAAAAGGAAAGACAGTGCTGGAAGCAGAAAATAGGGTTGATATTGAATTTGATAAAGTAATGGAATGGGCAAGTAACAACAAGATTAACTATAATGAAACAAAATCTCAACTTATGCTAGCAACTAGGAAAAGATCGTTACTGGGGAGGGAAATTGATGTATTCCTAAACAATGAAAAACTAAAACAAGTTCGCGTTATGAAATATTTGGGTATTCAAATAGATGACCAATTAAGATGCGATAAACACGCAGGCTATATTACAGAAAAATGCGGAAAAACAGTTCATGCATTAGCAAGATCAGCAAAAATCTTTTGGGGATTGAGAGAAAAAGCACTGGATACAATTTACAAAGGGGCGATTCTACCAATACTGGCATATGGTGTGCCAGCCTGTATAGATGCCCTCCAAAGAAGATCGAACCAAATCAAATTAAAAACATGAAAAAATCAATTAACATAAAATATTGAAAAGCTTCAGAACATTATCGTATGATGCATCATGCGTTCTGACGGGTAACACGCCAATAATTATCAAGTTAGAAGAATTAGTGAACATTTACAATACCACGAAGACATTTCCAACAGATTTAGAAGAAGAAGAAGTTAAATCACGAAAATGGGCTGTCATAAACGGTGAAAATTTAATTAGATTGCAAAAGTGGGAAAGTTTGTGGTCCAGCAGCGACAAAGGGTCTGTGTCAAGAATGTACAAATATTGCGAACAGACTGAGTGTTAAACTGCGTTACTCACCCAATTTAACAGATATATTAAGTGGACATGGAAAATTAAACAGTTATTATAAGAGATTCAAAATAAAAAAGGATGGAAAGTGTAAGTGTGGAGCAGAATCTCAGACTGTCGATCATCTAATTGATGAGTGCAAATTACTAGAAGTGGAGCGTAATGATTTAAGGAGAGGACTGCGGCCTAGGACGCGGAATTGGCCGATACCGTGGACGGACCTGATATAACTCTATAAAAGACACTTTAGAAAACTTGTAGGTGCGATCAAATTTGAAACTATTGTGTAATGAAAATTGTCTCAATTTAGATCTGATATTTGGTTTGTGTTAGTAAAATATATATTGCAATTCGAAAGATTACTGTATCAAATCACACCAACACATAATATGTAAACAGAAATATATAATTTAGTTAATTGTGAAATGTTAATAAGTTTAGTTTAAGCATTCACATTGCTATTAGATATGTAAGAGCATGTAATATTTATATGGAGCATGCTTTGAATAAACGTTATTTAAAAAAAAGATGCATGTGATTGTTCAGTGTGCAGTGGTCTGTGTAGATTACGGTAAGCAATTTTCTTGGTGGAACCCATAAAACTTTCTTTTGAAAACTCTTTTTTCACTGCCTCATATAACATACATATAGTAATAAAGATCAGATCTGACAAAAGCTTTGATGCATCCACAAGAACTCTCATATACTGCAACCTAAAAAAACACTGATATCAGCGTGATGTTCCTACATTTGTTCAAGTAGCGTGTAGCAGCTTAAATAAACTTGGCAGCTCGTAGTGTCCTGATGGCGGTTTGGCTATCAACATTTTACCGATCCGTCTGGTTCTCTGTCTCTGTACATTTCAATGCTTCTTCCAATTGGCGAAAATTCGTTCAGGTATCGTAGGATTTGAGTTATGTTTTCTACGTAACTTTAGTTCTTCGTGTAAAAGTATATAGCAACAGCTATTTTGAATTTGGAAGTACATACAATGTCAAGTACAGGCTGCATGTCCGATGCTTTTTTCAAGTAGTTAAGTGGTTATTGCATATTTCCTACATCAGTTCAGATATACTCACCTATGTGTCAATTCTGGAGCGAAGAAAATAGAGAAGTACATACATATATAAAAGTATGTATGTATATGCAGTAGTACAGGTTAAATATTTGGTTTTTAATTGTTGTCTTATAATAATGTTAGGAAGAATTTTCGATTTCTTACAATTTGTACCTGATGTTGTCAGCATTCAGAATCTGTGTAGTTTGTTTATGATAACAGACGGAGCACATCGTAACCAGTAAAATCGGAAATAGCTACTTATACAAAACGAAATACCCGAAAATATCTCACTATCGAAAATACAGTAACTTTTTTCTATGCAAAGGTGCCTCTCCTGTACGACATTGCCATCTCGTGAGTATGAACTTAACCGTTAACACGAATTGCATGTGAATGAAGTACATACAGTTGAATTTTTGGATCTTGTCCGTTACGTCATAAGTAA
>SMLS01051959.1:0-16575 GCA_004785975.1 Popillia japonica
AAAAAAAAATAACGACGTTAACGATGTTCTAATGGGTTATATTACTTAAGAGCCATTAACGAAATTTCACTTGCCTTAAAATAATTCACCAGAATTTGTCATTTTTTTTAAGTCACTACAGACGTCCATATTTTTCACTGAGTGAATAAATTTGAATTTCCCGCTTTAAATTTGTTATATCGAGTTGGTCAGTGCAATATGTAGAAGGTGGATCGTAGTATGTGACTAGGATTTTGTGCACAGAAAAGTAGTAAACGCCTAGTGCAGTAAACACAACATTCCTTGCAATCTGTCATTTTGTACTGTCATCTGTATTTTTGCATTAGTTTTCAGATGCTAATTTGACTTCGGCGTGTTGATTTAGTTCTTACTGTAATACTAGAATAACGTAATGGTAAACATTCAAGGTTTGAACGTAAATATTTGGTAGCATGTCACAAGTGGGTCATATTTGTCGAAAATTGTTAATCGAGACGCCTAAGAATTTACAGATGATTAGCAAAATTTAAAAAATTAAAATCGGCGGGAAATTCAACTTCTCTTCATTCTTCAACGTTGTATTGGATGTATTAAGTGCCACATTCTACTTCAATTATACACGTATTATACACAACAATGTAGTCAAATCGACTTGTTTACTTTTTTAGGTTAGGAAACGTAAATGGGGAATTGTAGGATATGAGAAATGACAGAAGATTATATGGCAGCAATACACGCCCGTACCAACATAAAATCGCATTTGCCGTTATGTTAATATTTTATTTTTATAGATATTTTGTTATTTCTGCATTGGAGATTCTGAAAATCCCGTTCATGATGTGCACGTCTACGATTATTGAGAGAAAGATATCTGACGTCATCTGCGCACATTAGTTATTTTCCTCGGGCGAGTCCAAATTAAGCGTATAAGGTGTGGAAGGATAATCTAGTCCAGTCCAGTAACGTTTTTTATTTGCATTGTGTTACGAGTATTTAGATTGTGTTTATTTTCCTGTGTTTTACTGGTTTTACTATTCTCGTTATTGTTTCACATCGTTTTATCATATCTTTCTTTTTATTTTGTCATTAAATTTTTCTATCAAGTATAGATGCCTAAAGCGTGTATTACACGGTCAAAGTTACATCTCAAACTTTTACTTTGACAGCCAGAAATTTAAAAATATAATTCACAGCAGCCAACATCCTTTTGGTTTCACAGACTATTTTATTGTTCACGTTAAGTTAAGATTGAACAAATATTGTGCTGGCAGCAATGCTTACGCATGCGCACAGCAGAACTTTGACCGACTTTGATAACAAAATTTGTTGCAGCAACTATTTTTAACGTCAAAGTAAAATTTGATGTGACTTCATCAAAGTCCTTCAAACTGGTTATTTACACGAGGAATTTGAAGCGACTTTGATGTAAAACTTTGATGCACTTTGACCGTATAATACAGGCTTAACACTTTCTGTTTCTCTAGCACGATCAGCTGTACAAATTACGACGCCACTGGCATATTTTGTTTGCGTATTGAACAGTGAGAACATACTTTTCTCTAAATAATCACACTCTATGTTATCCACTTTATGTTTGCAACTAGCATGATCAAAAGTAGTTACCTAAAGTAGCTTTGGAATACGTTGGCCGTCTTCTTGGGTTAAGCATGTCGTAGGTCAAAATCCAAAGAATACCAGGCAACCCCTTACAGTTAATTTGTTAAAAATTTCTAGTATAAAGGGTCATTTCTATAGTGTTTTATGTTTTTAAGTTGGTGTTGGTTTCATATTTGTAAACAAAAATAAGATTTTTCTGCAAATCCTTCAAAACCTCACAAATATAAGTATGTGAAAGAATTAGAAGATGTATAAATAATTTTTTAGTTCTTAAAATTGTTGTCTGAAATTTTTTGCGCTTTGTTTAAAAGTCAACCATGAAAACATTTTGACAACATATACCGTGTGTCCCAAGTTTGATGCTCATTATTGATATCTCGGTTATTAGAATACATAGAGCAATGGTTAAATGGGGAATATTTTGCAGAATTCAATCCTCGCAACTAATCTTGTTTCAAATTTGACTCAACTTTTTTCATTTTTAAAAATTTTGAAAAATCAAATTGGTATTTGTCGATTTCGTTATTTCTCAATAACTAAATAACGCTTAATCTGACCTGTTTTAAAGTTTTACATTGTTGAGACACTTTTTTAAGACCAAACGTTTGATATAAACAGGAATCCTTGATTGTCGTTTGTTTTTAAGTTATTCGCGCTAATTTTTGTTTTTTACATGGTGACCATATTGGATTTTGGATTTGTTAGATAACGCTTAAAAAGTGCTTTTCAACGATGTATAACATGCCTGAAATATTTTTAGTTAACAGCAACTTTAAAAGAGGTCAGATTAAGCGTTATTCAGTTATTGAGGAATAACGAAATCGACAAATACCAATTTGATTTTTCAAAATTTTTAAAAGTGAAAAAAGTTGAGTCAAATTTGAAACAAGATTAGTTGCGAGGATTGAATTCTGCAAAATATTCCCCATTTAACCATTGCTCTATGTATTCTAATAACCGAGATACCAATGGTGAGCATCGAAATTGGGACACACGGTAAATGGCATTGTAACATTTATGATTAATATTAAAGCAAATTTAAGTTATGGAGGAAACATTTCAAGACATTAATACTTTAAGATTTTAAAGTAGATTTTAATGAAGATGAATACATACAACGGATGCATACAGTTTTTGGAAACAAAGCACCATTTTGGGCTACCATTTCTATGTAGATTGTTTGCAAAATATTTAGTTATTTGCATGTCAAATATGATAAAGGAATGGCCAGCTCAGCAGCCATTTCCAAAAGAGTTGCAAAATGATAGAGGCCAGTTTTCGTATTGGATAGGTTTGCCACATATTTTAACAGAAACTCAGAATGCCCAGCATAAGAAAATTGGGTCTGCCGATTTTTTCTTTTTTGTTTCAAAAGTATTGGAAATGTTAAATCTCGTTCTTTTCCATTTGAAGGCGCCACTAATCAATAAGAAAGCATTTTTTATTAATGATTGTTATTTATATGATCTAATATATTTTTGTGCTTAAAAAGAATAATAATAAAGTAATATCCGTCCTATATTGTTCTCAGCTGCAATTTTCTTTATTTTCCATTAATTCTTAAATTTGATTGTATAATTTTTATTTTACATCGTTGCCATATTACTACAATTAGATCGATCATTTATACAATCTCTTTTTTAACTATATTGTTGTTATTATTATTATATATTTTTGTTGTTAACACTGTTATTACATTATCTATAATTTAGTCATAGTCATGTATGTGCACATAGTTAGTTAGTTTAATTTGTTTGTCCTTTTATTGGGCCTAGGCCTGTTGGGCAATAAAGATGATTTATTATTATTATTATTATTATTATTATTAACTGTAATATTAAAATTGGACTTTTTACAGAGATTTGTAGAAATGTTTTATGGTCAAGCATCTATACAACTTTCATCATGAACTATAAATTTGGTCCTAATAGAACTTCAAACACCAAAAATCAAACCTGCAAATACCGTTTTTCTGAGGTCTACAGCAGAAGGGTGGTTCAGATCATGCAGACGTTTTGATATCATGTTTTAAGAAAGCTTTTGGATTTGTTGTTAATTTTTTTAAAGTTTAAGTTCAGATGTTCGTGTTTTGGTTGCAATTGAGTTGGTGGCGTTTGGTTTGAATCAAGATCTGCAAAAGAATTATATAATACTTGAAATTTGGAAACCAAAAGAATACTTTGAAAATCAATAAAATTTTGAACCTCTATCTAATTATATAATAGCTCCATATCTCAATAATTTCAGTCTCAGTCTTGTACTAGGTGATAACTTCCTAATACGCCAATTTAACTGGATGCACTTGGAGGTGCCCTTCCTTTCAGCAGCCTGACTACACGATTCCACCTTAATCTCTATCAAAAGTCTGAACTGCACCCCTAAAAGAGATCATTTTATTATTATCATGAGGCTTATCCTCTTGCTTGTCATTAAATTGTTTGATGTTGAAGGCCTCGTTATGACCTCAATAGGATTTTCTCTAAAGATTCCTATACTTTCTTTCTGTGTCAAGTCTTCAGCCATAGCCACCTTACCAACAAAAAAGTAGTAAAATGTTTGATATTTATATACACTTAAATGTTATATGATAAAATTCTATTTTATACATGCAACTAAATCCTACTTGATATTCCCAAACTGGCAGTACCGATGGCGGCTTCCATCAGCCGGTAATATATGTATATTATCCGTAGGGAGCACCAGGTGTAGTTTTCGCCAATCTACGCGATGTCTACATCAAAACGTCGACCGCGCGATGTAAAAGCTTTTTTTACGACTGCGAAAGTTGAGCAGGTTTCCTCCTGGACGTAACCGAATGGTTTTACGAGGTATTTTTTTTTACAACTGACCATAGCGTCGGCTGAATACTAAAAGATCGGAAAGCATCCGGGGGGATGTTAGCGTGAACTGGATGAGATATTTTGTTTTTATTGGCACAAGATGAGAGACGGTTAGATTGAAATATCAGTGGATTTTCCACGGCTTTTCTTTTTTTTTGTTTTTGAAGGGGATATCTGGTGGGATTTAGTATTTATTGAAAGAAAGGATATTTTATAAACACCGTTTTTATTTATCGTGATGTTCTCTCTTATTGCGATTTTCTTTTTGTTTACAGTTGAAACTGCAGGAAGCACTTAGACAGAGGGAGAAATTCACTAAGGAACACGAAGAGGTAAATCAACTTTTTAGAGATATTTTGTATGTTTCTTTCCTATTTCCTTATTCATTAAAACCTCTTTTAAATGTATTCAGGTGGTCATAAAAGAACGCTAATAATCAAATTAATGAGGTTAATATGTATAAATCGTGTAAAATCAATCGATTCCTTTTCATATTTCTTAAAAAACGTAAAAAACTAGATGTAAATACCTTTAAGCTACGACGAAATACGAGCATACCCGAACGTAACGCGTCGGGCGCTTTTGGCGAAATCGGTCGAGTTTTCCCGGAACGACAAGGCCGAACGCTAGCGAATGGCGCCCGGCTCCTAGCGCCTGGCGCTAGGAGTTTCCCCGGCTGGGGTAGACACGAATTCCGCGAAACGCAATAAAATCGCAAGGTGGTTGATTTCTTGGAATTTTTTTTATTTTCTTAAGAAAAATATTTACCAGACAAACTTTTTTGAATTCTTTAATATTATATCCGTATCGTTATATGTATTTATTGATATATTAAAAATAAATAATATAAATAGAAAATATTGTTATATACATACATCTTTTGTATCTTTATCCATCCTTACACCACAATATGATTGAAAGAGATGGGATTTTTCTACACAATTTTAATAGTTTTAATTAATTAAAAGCTATTTTATTAAAAAATATAACACGAATCTGAAATTAAAACCAAATTAGTATTTGGAAAATAAATAAATCGCAAATTAATTTGGCAAAAAAGAGATTTTAGTGCACAAATACCGCAGAGTCCAATTTGCCGTTCATTTATTGCTCATTAAGCTACAGATGACTACTCGACAATTGTAAAGGTAATACGAGGATGTCCGTGACTTTTTGAATTTTCCGTCTCTTACCTGAAAGGGCAACACTGTTCCTGTCAACAGACATCTGTTAAAATTTGAACAAGTTGCATCATTTAGGTTGTCTCAAATGAGCGGTTTCACCGCCGTGAATCGTTCAGTATAAAGTTTGACCAGTGCCGTGACCGATCAGCTGATTGGTAATAGTGGTCACATTTGAAATGTGCCCGAAACGGTCAGAACGCGTTCAGTCCGCTAATCGAACAAAATGTCAAATTCATAAATAATTACTACTGTCATCATCAGACGAAACTACCACTTTAACTACTGTCAAAATTCTTTGTTAACTGATATTTTGCATTAATGAATAGAAAAAGCACAAAGGAAATCCAAATTACAATTATATTATGGTTGTAGCGATTATAGGTTATGTTTGATGTTAGCCGTTCCTCAATCATCATATAAACTACGTTAAGTGATCATTTAGGAACTTTTTTAAAACTTTAGCAGTCAGGTTGTTGATTTGACACAAATTTGAACAAGCTGCGTCATTTAAGGCTGTCTCAAATCAGCGGTTTAACCGCCGTGAATCGTTCAGTATAAAGTTTGACCGATCAGGTGATTGGTAATAGTGGTCACATTTGAAATGTGCCCGAAGCGGTCAGAACTGGTCAGAACTCGTTCAGTCAGCGAATCGAAGAAAAACGTCAAATTTATAAATAACTACTACTTACTGTCATCATCAGACGAAACTACCACTTTAACTACTGTCAAAATTCTTTGTTCACTGATATTTTGCATTAATGAATAGAAAAAGCACAAAACAAATCCAAAATACAATTATATTATGGTTAAATTAGCGATTATAGGTTATGTTTGATGTTAGCCGTTCCTCAATCATCATATAAATAAACTACGTTCAGTGAGCAGCTAGGAACTTTTTTAAAGCTTTAGCCACGCTTTAGCCATCAGGTTGTTGACTTGACAGCCTAATGGTTTGTATTTGACAGCCATTACCGCGTGGTTTGAGGAGAAAATGGAAAATGTATGAAACGGACACGGTGAAATTATCTGACAAACAAATACCTATTTTGATGACCTCGACAAATCATATTTTTTTGGGAGGGAGAAAAAATTGGAAAAACGTCGGAGAAAATGTATAGATCCGAAAAGAAACTATGTTGAAAAATAAAATGATTTTTTATCCTAAAAACTTTTAATCGAAACAATAGTGTTTAATTGACCTAGAAGTGGAAAAAAATATCAGGAAAATAAAATTAGTGATCACTATGTTTAGATAGGTAGGTATTACTTGAAAGTGCGTATTTAAATGCGAAATACAAGTCAAAATTTTAATTATGTTTCAATATGGAAAAAAGTCTGAGATTTATTCGAAAATATAAGCCTGGAATGTTATATCTCTTAATTTAATACGATAAATTTGTTTTGGGATTAAAAAATCAGCATTGATTCCAAACATACGAGCTTTTTGTTTCAAACTATGTAATTGGAAACCATGTTCTTCAGCTTTCAGCTTCTTCAGAGGATCTTTAGTAATAATAATATTTTTTTAGCTCTATGAATGTCATTAAAGACGATTTTGAGGCGACAAAATCTCATAACGGGTAACATTCTGCTACTTACCAGTGTGCAGACTGACTACGACCAAAAAAAAATAGAAAAATAGAAAAAAAATAGATTAAGTGACAGCAATAATAACAATTCTCCCTTCTTGTGTGAATTGATCTGAATACACATTAACAATCGCATAAGAATGACTTAATATCTTAGAGACAGCCAAGTTGTTCTATATCTTTATTCATTGCTTCACATATTCTTTCAAGATTACATACAGAGGAATAGGAGATAATAAATATGTATCCATCAGCATAACACAGAGTAAATTTCAAGTATTTAGCAAAAGTACTGGTAGAAGTTGAAAGAAATAGAGGTCCTAGTACTGATCCTTGAAGAACTTCAAACTGTTTTAAAAGGACGGAAGATCTTTGTTGATTAATAAACACACATTGTTGCCTACCTGTTAGAAAATCATATATTAAACTTAATGCTGGCAAAATCCTTTACATAACCGAGAAGACTCCTTAGAGCTAGTTCTTTTTCAGTCGAATTTTTTATATCATTCACTATTTTTAGTAAAGCTGTGAATTCACCTAAAGCTACAACCAAATTCCTCTGTATACAGACAATCAATTAGAGATGCGTGCTCTCCCAATTGGACTGCAATAATTCGTTCCATAACTTTTAACGAGATAGAAAGCAAACTAATTGGGCAAAGGTTTTTTAATTCCTTATTGAAAAAATTGATTCACACTATGAATGATACACTGCACACAATCAATAACTGTAGTAAAGACCTGCGCTGTTTCAATATTCTGCTCCAAGTACCAAAGCAAAAAATTGTCTTCGCGTAGACTTCAGCTAATTGCCTCAGAGTCCCCTGTTGAGACCTAAGTTTTTTTTTTTCAATGTTAGTAACATCCGCCGTCTTTTTGATCCTTCTGAAAAGCTGCTTTTCTTTGTAGGCATTCGCAGAGATCCGTGAACGATATCTACGCATGGTTATGCATGTAGGGACTTCCAGTCAAAATATGAGGAAAATAAACTCCCACCAACTACCATTTCCGCAGGCGGTGAAAGGCTTCTCTAGAGACTTCACGTAAATTCTGCAGGAGTTATCCGTCATACACGGCTCAGTTTCATGGAACACCTTACTAACATCCCCATTTATGAAATAGTTTTCTCACGCTTCGCAAACATTAACACCGAATCGATTATCGTATTAATTTGCGCACTTCTAGCAAAGCTAGTAAAAAATTACCAAACTTTCAACATCCCAGAACTAACTAACTCTACCACCGCTAACGATAGAATGATAAATATATGTGCATATCGTCAACGTGATCATTTCACTTTACGCTTTTCTACTTTACGTATATATGTATGTACTACGTCGACAGAGTGGATATTCAGTGCTTCGGAAATGCCTGATTATATGTAAATGCGTATCAATCACAAGGGAATATTTCAATTTGCTGCAGTCGTCTCAATTTCTAGTTCTGCATTCACACACGTCGAAATTGAGGTATCGCTTTTGACTCACCGTCACCGGCAGGAACCGCAGCAAAATGTTCCCTATCTCTATCTCTCTTATATACTGTCTCTCTAGGGATCGAATCCTCGAAATTGAAACACATAAATTGATTAAATTCGTCATACGTGTTCTGACGAAAAGAAAGGAAATGTCTTCAAATATGTAATTCTTATATTAAAATGCATTAGGCGTGGGAATTTAGAGTTAGACAGTCTCTTTGTCATTATTTAGTTTTTTTAACTATGTCAATTTTTTGCTATTACTCACGAAAAGATGCTCTTGCAAATCCTATCCCAATTTAAATATGCAAACTTTTATATTGACCGTAAAACATTCGTATCATATATTTTACGGATAATAAAACGTAAGTCCGCCTCGTGCGACTAAAATAATACTTCACATGGAGTCGGATGAATAGAGAGCGGGACATTTTATTGCAAATTGAGACGGCACGTCTTGAATTTTGGAAGAGGTTGCCGGCTGTAATACATACCTACTTCCAGCCATTCTGACAGACAGATGCGTAAATGCGCATAAACGTTGAGTTTATTAAATAAACAGCATGAGTAGACGAAATAGCCGATTTGGAATGTTCCTGGGCGAAGGAAGACGGGATTATGTTCCCTTTGCAACGGTTTTTTTTTTATGTTACGAGAAGTTGTATTCTTTTTGGATGCTGATTTTTTATGTGTAAAGGAAAACTGTAATAGAAATAGTGGATTCGTTTCATTTCCTTGTAGCTGTTGGTCTATCTAGTTTTAGTTTAACATGCTTGGGGGGAAAAAAATGACAATTTCGTAGTTGTAACACGTCTTATGGAATACATTTCCTCCAGTATGCTTTTTGTTTGTGCTTTCCGTAATTTTTTACATTAACATTTCTCATTGTCTAGAATTGGTATGACAGATGTATACGTTGGCAATGCTGGCAATCGCTGTCATTAATCAGGAATCCAACATTGATGCCCGGTTTCTCGTCAAACAGCAGTTATCTGTTTGGTATCGGGCAATTCAACAAAGACTGTTTTTGTTAAATCGCCAGATACTGAGCAGATAACTACTGCTTCACGTTTTAGAAACCGGGCATGAGTATTAAAAATGGAACTGACACGCTTTGGTATGGAATAAACACCTGATAAACACGCAGACAAAAATGTCTCCAGCATTCTGACGTTTAACAAAATTTAGACTGATAGCGTTTTCCATTCGGCAATTTAGAGCGCACCAAATTTGCCAAATGGGCACTATAAGTCAGTGCTAGCTGTTCCTATCGGCCAAGCACTAGCACCGAGCAAGAATTGTACATACGTTTTCCATTGCGAAAATAGTACAGTTGTACGTAGAAGTGACGATGCTTCTACGTCACTATATTTAACCTTGAGTGCTAAAAACTGGACCTCTCCAAATGTACGGGTCCAGTTCTAGTGCAATGTGAAGTTATTACATATTATTCATATGTGCCCCGACCGAGTGCGGAATCAGTGATTACGTCAAATGACGCGGCACTAGAGCAGTGCTAGTGCAGAACTAGTTCTCCCAAAGGAAAACGCTATGATACAATCTTTCTGCGTTGATGTAAATACAGAGTGAGCAACCGTATGTGACCACCACGTGACCTCAAATTTTAAAAAGCCAGCATTAAATTTTAAAAAGGCAACATTGTTAAGTTGGTTGTACAAGATACGTTACTGGCTCAATGGCCACTGTAGCCAAGACCAATCAAGATATCAGATAGTTTTATAACTTAACCTGAAAACAAGAGATGTGATCGTTCAGTAGTCTTTAAGAAGACAGTTACTGTGCAATAAATTTAATATTTACAAAAATGCTTTCAAACACGTTAAATGTCAGATGAAAAAGACGTAAAACGTCAGACGTAAACAATAGATCTGATTATCAATAAGCAGGGTGTATATAGCACAACCACAACAGAGTGAATCTGATCCTTGGAAAATATGCGAACTAATTTACTAACGTCTTGCTACGCACCCCCCTCCCTATCTCGTACTTTTCATGTTTGATATCTGTCTACAATCCGTTTTATGTAGTTATCTGCAACCGCTCCATAAATGAATTCGCTGGCACGGTTACTTTTTGTCTAGGAATGTACACGACAAACAGACAGTACTGCTTGAAGTGTGTCGCTTTGTTGATTATTATCTGTCACTGTGACAGCAACGACTTAAGGCTAGTTCATAGCTCTCCGTTCATACGTTTGCGTTACATAACGGACGAACAATTTTTTTTTCCTTTTCAATTTCCTATACTAACCATTTTGTTGTGATAAATCTAACCTCACTTTTTTCATAAACGGATGAACTGACGCGTATAAAGTTCAACGTCGGTCAACTTTATCCGTAAGCGGATATGTGAAGCACATAAAATAACGTGCTGTGAGTGGTCAACGTACAAACGCAAACGTACGAACGGATAGCTATGAACTCTCCTTAACTATTCACTATTCATATGACAGATCGAGAACCCAGCCTTTTTGACAGCTAGTTTATTCCCGATTTGAAACAAGAAACTGTAATTAAAAATAAAGCAATGACTAAAGATGTTGATTCTGAAACAAAAACATTCGTTGGCGAAACTGTTTCAGGGATTGGCAATAACTCTAAACAAATCGCAGACTGTCCGGGATACTGTAATAGCATCAGATTGCGTCAGATGAATCAGACCCGTAAAGTTTTAAATTGTTTATCCTCCAGAGATATCATTATTTGCTCTTTTTCGCTTCTTAATATTTAACTTCACAAATTGCATAAGTAAAAGGATTCTGGGCATTTCACTATACCATGCTTTTCAGCTTGTCTTCCACTAATTTGTGTTCATTTCATTAAATTTTGCATCCCTTTTGTTATGAAGATATTAAATATCAAGGAGACCTTTGCATTCTATTATTTTGCGTGCATAATAATCTTATTATGTCACTAGAACGACCGCCATAATGGGCATAATGGGCTTGTTATATCCATATCTTGTAACTTTTCATTATTCAGTGTTGGCAATGGTCTGAACTAGAATATAAGCTATGTCAGCAAATAGCAGTATAACCAACATTTACATTAGAAGAAAAACACCATTGAACACCGTCGATCTTTCAATTTTTGATCTGTCAAATTAAAATCAGTACACCCAACCTAAATTTGCGTATCAATCCCATTAATTTCCTCATTATGTATTTTGGTATTATGTAAACAAAATAAAACAAAATAAAAAGAAATCTAATTTAGTAATTTCCGCCGTCTCAAACATAACCTAAGAAGCAAATTTTCTACTTACATATGCTACACCAACATCTAATGAAATTTTATTTCATCATTTTCGTTTTTGCCAAACATATTCTATAAAAAGAAACACGGAACTACATATAAAAAGGGGAGAAACGTGAAACTAGCGGTGCAAGAGAGAGACGGAGACCAGATCCTATACTCTACTTGGTCATAAATCTTGATCCCCCACTTACTCCCCGTTCTTACGGTTTGACACCCCCCAGCTATAATACAGCCAGAAATTGGGGATGGAAATGCGCTCGTTGTGCAAGAAAACGCGCCGAAACAAGACAATTAAATTTTTGGAACGGTGAATTTATTACAGCCTATTTGTCTATTTCCAGATCCTAAGGGACATTAAACAAGGACTCCTGCAGCTAGGGAAAGAAGGAGTTAGGGGACCCTTATCTGGAGGTGAGTGTAAACCATGATGTACGCTTTATTTAAATTAGACCTCTATTCTAATTTACTGTCGTAAAATTTTTAGTATTTCCGCCTCCTTGTTTTGTATACTCGATATTATATGTCTGAATGGTAGTTTTTCTAGATGATACCTACATGTACGATGAAGACGCGAGGATGTTAGCTCCCGGAGCACACGGTCACGACAGGGGGCATTGGTACGACGAACCACCCTACGAAAGCGATCCAGAAGATTTCCTAATGGGAAGCAGTCCAGGCCCAACAGCAACCATACAAAACGGAAGAGTTTGTTTCACGTTAAATCTCCGACAGGAACCTAGAGGTGAAGGAGTTATTTCGTTAAGAAGCGCAGGTGATATATCTTTACCGAGGGATACACCCACAATTCCCATTCCTAGAGGTACCCCCAGAAGAGGATTAATTCTCCCGCAAGCTGGTTACCCACCCACCATAATTCCATTAAGGTAGAAAATATAAAAAAAATAAATTTCATCTTTATAAAAGATAGATTTTGCCACGACAGGGAAAGCGGTGATTACGCTGGATCCGACGTGCAAAGCGTCAGCTCCAGATTATCCACTCTTTCGGTAGATACTAGTCGCTCAGAAGCACAAGAAACGTCGCAAATGGTTTCGCCGCAGTATTACACGCAGCTGGAAGGGAAGATGAGGTATTTCAGGAAAACGGGAGGATATACGCGTAGTGAAGACGGACTTTCGCCTAGTCAAAGTTCCGATTACGAAGACCAGGATGATTTCAATAATTGCAGCCAGCAAATCGCTACGGTACATATGGTAAGTTCCTGTTGCGGTGTACAGATCGAAATCTCAGCTATTACTATGTGTGTGTGAGAATAGAAAATTCTGGAAAGATGTATTTCTTTAATTGGGAAACTTGTTCTAGTCCTCATAGTAAAATAAACTGTATAGAGTGGATCACAATCATAGCCACAGGCCTTAGTCAAGTGATGGGGGAAGGAGAAAATATAAATGAACTCGAAACGGGTGGTGCTCCATTTAATCTACATAAAAGCAGAGAACAGTTTGACGCTGTTGACATCAAACAAAGACAAGCTACGGGATGAGCTAAATAATGTTTCTAAAACAAACTTCACCTCTTCTTATTTTCTTGACTTTTACTTTTCAGGCCACTATCTTCCTTTTCTTCCACTACTTTTCTTTCAGGCGAGTCCCATTTCTTATCTCGTTTATGACTACATTTTGACTTTCCTCTAATTCTTTATATTGTTCAGCCATGCCATTGGCCTGATGGTGGAGTAGTTGGGACTGGATGTTGTTAATTCATTCTCCTTTTCTACACAAAATGCTCCAAAAGGCATATTATCAGCCATAATTCAGGAATTCCATGATTTGCATATAATTGCTTAAATTTTGCTGTTACAGATAATAACTTGGAACCACTTAAAAACCGGATCTACTATAGCTGAATAACTACATCCTCCATGTTTTAAAATATCCATTGATATTGCTGGTGAAATGGTTTACCCGGTATTTCAAATGGCTTTGACGTTTCTTTTGTATTAGCTCTTTGATTGAGTTCAATCCACTCAGATTTTTCTTCCTGGGCTTAGTTAATTGGTAACGATCCTATTTTAGATTTGTTGAAAACCAATTGTTCACTTCGTCAACCATTCACTTCGTAATCCACGCTTTCATGAGATCTTTCGTTTGTTATTATCCTGATATCATCAGCATGCAGAATGGCTCTCAACCGATACCAGGTTAAACAAGTAGGGTCCTAAAATTGACCCCTGTGGAACGCCGGCTTTCAACAGTTTCCGTTCGGATTGTACCATATTAAAAACGACTTCTTGGTATCTATTTGCAAGATACAATTCTGAAGCGCAACATCCATAACACTGTTATAGCACTGTTAGAGAAAGACAGCTTTGTATAAAGATAGCACAGACTTATCATTATCAAACAAAACAATATTAACCCTTAGCTGCCACACTGGGGTCGGCCGTGAGCGGGCCTTATACATTTCAAATCCCTCTCCCCCCTAATGTTCGGAAACAGGGTCTGTAGTGCCATCTAGTTATAGTTCGAGAGTTGCTCTTTCGCTTAGTACAGTTACCGGTGAGTCAAGTGCGTCAGCAGTGTTACCGTTCTAGTACAAACGCACCAATTCTAGTACTTCTTTTCTTATTAAGTACGTCAGTACGACTTTTCTTAAAAATCAAGAAAATCGTACTTTTTTGTCTACAGTGTTGGTGTTGTAGTACAAACGTACTAATTCCAATTTTTTTTAATTCCTTCTTTCCTATGGACTTTTTTTGTTGAACTGGGAATAGTTTTGCACAATTCTTCATTTAACTAATGCAATGGGCTACTCCATTGGTCAATCCAACTCCTGCTAAGGCCGAACGAAGTTCTTGAGCCTTTTATTCTTCATAGACTCCCTTCAAGGGCTGGAAATACAGGCTGCTAGGTCTTCGCTGATTTTATTATCTGCTGCTGGATTATGCCACGGCGTCTTTGGCCAGTGCCATTGCTCTTCTGACGTGGATTAAGGGAGGTGGTCTATCCGGATCTAGCGCTAATAATCTGTTGATTAACGGATTTTCAGATCTGCCTACCCTTTCCAACGTCTTCTCGGCCAACCCAAGCATGAATCGCTTGAGGGAAGGAACCCCCAGGTCGTCACGAAGTTGTTGATTGCGAACAAACCAGGGGGCCCCAGCAATCATTCGCAGCATTCTGTTTTGAAGTACTTCCAGTCTCTTGAAGTTTGTCCTCGCCAGGCTGGAGATCGGCAGCGCTCCATATGTGATTATCGGCCGCAGAAACGTCAGGTATAGGAGAATTTTGACTTTAATGGACAGCGCACTCTTCGCACATAACAGTGGAAGAAGGAAACCCCTGGCGGCGTAGAACTTTTCGACGGATCTGCTCACGTGTGCCCGCAAAGTTAATCGTGAGTCCAGTCTCACCCCCAAATATAATACCGAGGGACTCCAGGGGAGTCGAAATCCATCCACAACGATGTTATCTGGCGGCGGTCTAAGCCTCTTCGTAAAACGAATGGCAACGCATTTGGATTTGTTGATTTGTAGACGCCACCTGGAGGCCCAACGGAGGATCTCATTAAGGGAGATCTGGAGCCTGTGACGGAGCAGTTCTTCGTTCCCAGATGCCGTGTATATGGCACTATCATCGGCATAGATGGCATATTCTACTTCTTCAAATCTCGGGAGATAGGACATGAAGATTAAAAACAGGCTCGGGGCGAGAATGGACCCTGCGGGACGCCGGCGGCGACAGGTCTTCCAGAAGAAAGGCTAACTCCCTGTCTGGCTGCAAATGTTCGCTCCTGCAAGTAAGATTTGGCGAGGCGGACCAGATTGGGCTTAATCCCCCCACGAACCATCTTGTACACCAGCCCATCATACCAGACCGTGTCGAAGGCCCTGGCCAATGGGCTACTGCTATTAATATCATTCTATTGTGTCAAGTCAAATCAACTGACCAAATTAACTTATTTTATAATTATTTCTTCCATAGCAGTCATTATGGATAAGTAAGTTGATACAATTTGAAGAGGTTTGAAGCAACATTAATCGTTTGTTCATCAATTATTTACAACTGCCCATAGATGTCGCTAGAAGTTTTGTGTTTCCGTTTGGTTAGTACTATTTTAGTAATTTTTCTTTCTTGGGTTAGTACAAATTGAAATATTTCAACGGTAACACTGTGCGTCGGTCTGTCTGGAACACTCAAGTGAATTGGAGCGGGGTCGTCAGCGACCCCAATGTGGCAGCTAAAGTTGTAATTGATTTTTTTTCTCATTTTTGTTTCGCGGATTCTGAGCCTCGACATTCAGAAAGAAGGAGAATATAAAGGGGTGAAATTGCCAAAAAGAATGAGATGTGCGGACTGCTCGCGAAAAACTGATAAAAATATGAATGAAGGTTGCGCAAGTTGCCAGCGACCAATTTGTGTTGATCACCGTTTGATGTGTTGTAAAATGTGTTCTGGCATGCAATAAATAGTATTTTCATCGGCTAAGTTATAATAAAGGATGTTTTTCGATTAACTTGACTATTTTGCTTCATTCCTTGCTTTACTTTTGTGAATTTTCAGTATTAAATGACGTGTGTAATGAAAAAATGCGCTTTTGGAAAATGACTAAAATTCTGATATTCATTCTTCAAAATAAATACCTTTTTTT